>CAUOFW020005255.1:0-27846 GCA_963454935.2 Ilex paraguariensis
GATATTTAGACTTCTTTTCACTCTCGATATTTTGTTCAGAGCTAATAAAACTAATCATGCTCGATAATAGAAAACACTCTCAGTCTCAGATGCAATTTTTTCAGATTTTATTCAGAGCTAATCAATGTTCATTTTTCCGTTTTATCATTTTGCTAGTTCATTTTTCCATTTGATCATTTTGCTAATTGATCATTTTTCTGTTTCATTATGCTAGTTCAGATATTGAAAAGGTACATGTCACTAATGGGGAGACGGAGACAAATACTGAATCTATGGCTAATCCTGCATCTGAGCCTACTATTGGTAACCCTGATGAGGGGAACTCTGTAAGTCCCACCAAACGCCGAAAAACTTATGTTGAAAAATCTGATGTTTGGCTTGATTTCACAAAAATTAAAAAAGAAGATGGGTCAAAACCTGATGAAGTGCAATTCAACCATTGCAAAAAGAAGTTTCATTATGCTAGTTCACAAGGAACTAGTACAATTCGGCGACACTTATTCAAGTGTTCGAAATGTGAAAAGAATAAAGATGCTACTCAAAAATTGATTAAATTTTCATCTGCTAGTGGTCCTTCTAGTAATATTAGTAATTGGAAATTTGAACAAGAATCTGTTCGGAAAGAAATTGCTCGAATGATAATTACTGATGAAATGCCTTTTAGTGTTGTGGAGAAAGAAGGTTTTAAAAGGGTTCTTAATGCATTGCAACCAAGGTTTAATTTGGTGTCAAGAATTACGATCACCAAAGATTGCATCAATATTTATGAAACTGAAAGGAAAAAATTGAGATTTATCTTTGAATCCTCTGCATCACGTGTTTGTCTCACTACTGATTTATGGACTTCCATTCAAAACCTGGGGTATATTTGTCTCACCGCGCATTACATTGACAAAGAATGAATTTCACAAAAGAGAATCATCAACTTCCGTGTGCTTCCAACCCCACATCGTGGTGAAATTATTGCACAATCTGTGGAGACTTGTTTATTGGGATGGAGGATTGATAAAGTGAATACATTGACTGTAGATAATGCAAGTTCTAATGATGTCGCAGCCACATCTTTGAAAAAGAGGTTGGCCAAACGCAATGGGTTGTTGTTAGATGGTAGTTTGCTTCATGTTAGATGTTTTGGGCATGTTTTGAATTTAATTGTGAATGATGGAATTGATGAAGTTAATAGTGCTATTGTTCGCATTCGTGATGGTGTGAAATATGTTAGGAGTTCCCCTTCCCACTATCAACTGTTTAGGAAATGTGTGGATATTGAGAAGATTTCATACAAGAAATCTTTGTGTTTGGATGTCCCAACACGGTGGAACTCTACTTTTTATATGCTCGACACCGCTCTTGAGTACCAAAAAGCTTTTGACCGGTTGGAAGAGCAAGATAGAAGTTTCACACTTGAACTTAAGAATGGGACTCCTACTGATGATGATTGGTTGGCAGCAAAGAACTTGCATAAATTTTTGGAACAATTTTATCTTATTACAAAGCGTGTGTCTGGGTCACAATATGTCACTGCTAACATTTATTTTCATGAAATGATGAGGATCCATGTATTATTACATAAATCTTTGAGTAGTGACAATGTATTCTTTCGTGAGATGTCAAGAAAAATGATATTGAAATTTAAGAAGTATTGTGATCGTGACAAAATTAATCCATTGTTGCTTATTGCGGTAGCGTTGGATCCTTATTACAAGTTGACGTTTTTGAGATATAAACTTTCCAAAGTTTATACTTGTGATGAGGTTGATGAGTTCATTGAAAAGGTGAAAGTTACGTTGGATAAATTGTATGAACACTACTCATCGGTTGAATTAGCTTCATTAAAGAATGTTGATGCGTCACAAGAAGGCATTAATGTTGGAAAAGATATTTCAGAGGATCCAAATGTTGTACTTGATGATGATGTAGTGGATTGGGGTAAGTTCTTAGGAATTGAGCAAACCAAAGACCTTAAATCGGAGTTAGAACGTTACTTGGACAATGTCGTTGAGTTTGGGAATGGATCAAGACAGACTTCGATATTTTGAAATGGTGGAAAGAAAAAGCCTCTTCATATCGTGTTCTTTCTCGCATGACACGTGATATTTTTGCAATTCCTATATCAACCGTGGCTTCGGAGTCCGCTTTTAGCACGGGAGGTCGTGTGCTTGATCCATTTCGTAGTTCTTTAACTCCAAAGATTGTTGAGAGTTTGATTTGTACCCAAGATTGGCTAAAGAACTATTCATCCACCGTTAAAATGGAAGAAAAGCTAGAAGATATGGAAGAGATGGATAAAGGTATGTTTGTAACATATTGTCATATTCTATTTTTATGATCTCTTTGTCTTTTTTAAACATCTTGCACTTCTCTATTTTTCTAGTGTTCGTGGATGATAGTGCAAATTCGAGTGTTGGAGAGTCATCTGTTTTGCTTCATGGATGATAATGGCTATGCAGTGGTTGAAGTGGGCAGTGGCTGTGCCATGGTAGCAGTGGCAGCAGTGGACTGGAAGCAATGGCAGCTGTTGTGTCATTAGGCATTGGGCAGGGGCAGCTTTCCTTAATTTTGTTTGTGTTAAATAATTGTTTGTGTTTGTGTTCTGTTTAAATTGCAGTGTTTAAATTAAAGTGTCAGCAGTTTGTATTCTGTTTAAATTATAGTAGCAGCAATTTGTGTTTTGTTTAAATAACACTAGCAGTAGTGGGCAGTGGCAGCCCCTTGCGCCGTTGTGCAAGGATTATGTTTATTTATGTTAAACTGTTGTGCAAGAATTTTAGTTATAGTTGCATTATTTCTCCATTGAGTTCTTAATATTATGATTTTAATGTTAAAAATTTGATTGAAGTAACCCAAAATAAGTCCGTAAAGTAATTCGAAATAATCCGAATTCAACCCGAGTCCGCCCGAATTAAACTTGGGCAATACTCGGGTTAAATTTTTCAACCCGAGATAGGGTTAAAATTAGAATTATGTTAAAAATTTTATACCTAGAATTAAATTAAAATTGATTATCCAACCCGCCCAAGTTGCACCCCTCGTTTAGAATAGAACCACCGAGCTAAACACCTGCTCTCTAAACCCCTCATTTGACTGTGTATTGCTCTCTCTCTCTCTCTCTCTCTCTCTCTCTCTCGAAAATGGCACTGTTCTTCAAACGGCTGGCCAAAGCTGCACCGATCACATTCGCATTTCGAGGCCAATCCAAGTCGAGTTTCACCAACTCTCGACTCCCCTTAGGAGCAATTGCTGCGATTTCTGGTGGAATCTCGTACTACTACTTCTTTCCTTCGCCAAATTTGGTAATTTTTCCTGTGTATTGTTTTTTGTTGGAAATGCAATGTAGGGCATTGATATTTTATTGGATCAATACGATTATCAATGTTCTGCTTGTGAATACTATATTGGTATTTTGGGTTGCTGAAATCGAGATGCTTGTGTTTAGGGTTTTTGAATGCTTGATAAATTGGGTGGGTTTGGAATAATTTGAATTTTTTTTTGGTCATAAAATAATTTGAATTGAAAGGAGTGGATTTTGTATTCTCAAATGTTGCGTAATTGGAACCGGTTAGAAATTAGTTATAATGGTTATCTAATTTACCCTTCTCGTAGATTGAGAACTAAAACAATCTATTTTTGTTCGCAAATACAGGTTTATTTAGAGCATATACATGAAGAAAGTGGTCCGAAAGTTGGTGGGTCTCTCTCTCTCGCTTAATGAATTGCATTAGGATCCAGGATTACATGTGATTGCAGTGATATATCATGCTTATGATAGTTCCACTCAATTTCTTATATAAATGTGTTATCAACTCATTCCATGACCCCGAAAAAAAAAAACTCATTCCATTTCGTGCTCTTTTTCTTTCTCTCTCTCTCTCTCACACACACACACACACACACACACACACACACCAGAGCTACATTGCCTGAGTCACTTCGTGGAATTTAGATAAGTTCTATGGCACTGTAAAGTCTAAGCTGAATGCCGTAGACTTTCCACTATAATTGATCTTGATGCATTCTTAGCTCAAGTTCTGATTTTGTGTATTTCCAGCTCTCAATCCTGATAAATGGATTGAATTTGAGCTGCAAGATAAAGCGAAGGTCAGCCACAATAGTCAGCTGTTCAGGTCATTCTCTTGTCTTAATGATTTTCCAAATGTTATTGATTTTTTTCACTAATTGGTTTATAGTAAAACAACTTAGTCATGTCATATACTGTCTTACCTTGGAAAACCGATTTTTTTTGCTTGTTTTAGCGATGCTATTAGTAGCTGAGTTTTTTCAGGGGTGTATGTCTCTTTAAAACGGAATGGTAAAGTTGCCTGACACGTGGAGAACAAAACTTTTTATGTTTCTTTTTATATCTTCAGAGAGTTCTCATAAGCAGGGATAGAAAAGTACTATGATTCATGTGCAATGATTTGTGGCATGTTTTGTTATTGTTTTGTAATTGATTACTTGTGGACTGGGGTAGGTTCGGCGGAAGTTTACATTCTATTTTGTCTATGTAATTTTCTTAAGGCTGATACAATTAATTAGGGTTTGATTCCTTCCTATTTTCAGTAATTACAATATCGTATAGATTGTATATCAGATGCCTATGCATTGCTAGGATACATTCGGTTAGGTTTCCTTTTCAACTGGCTTATAATTCTTAACCCTGTATCTATTATCTAGTGAACCAGTCAATGTCCCCAGCTAAGGAATAGGCGTGAAAATAGCTCAAACAAATAAAATTAGAATAAATTTTCTTACTTGAGATTGTGTAATCTTTCCTTTAGCAAATGAAGATTAATGGTATTTATAGTAGTAAAATGAAAAACAATATAGATACACTCTATTATATACAAATGCATATTGATGGATGTCGATATATTTATAAGAAGTTACAGTCATCATATGTGGTGGTTGGGGAAATTTAAGAGAAATAAAACTGACAAAAAAAAAACTTCAAACCAATTTGTTGGATAACACCATGGTGAGGAAGTGATTTCCCATTGACAAGCAGACAGCAGTAGCATCCTATAATTACCAGAATTCTTGTGTTGCATACCTCCAGTAATGAAACTATATATGGATCGAAGAAATGGACCTTTTATTATTCCAAGTACAGATTGCTGATTTCATCATAAAAAATGATTGAAATCAGATGGTATTTCATTAAATAACTCAGCCTAGCTCAACAATCGTTTTTGGTTGCAACACTAATTGGTTGCTTAGAAGAGGAGTGATAATAGTTACAGAGAGTGGAGCTGGAAAAACATGTGAGTGGTTTATCATCTCCTTGATGCAACAAATGCTGGATTGTTTCAGATGTAGCCTGCGATGAACCATTAGAGATAAAAATTATTTAAATTTGAATGAGGACAGAACTTGAAGGGACTAATTCAAATTGTATTTACTGGCTATAGCTCGTTACAGGGAGGTGAAAACAATGGATAATCATTAAGAACCTAGGTAGATGCATTTGGTATTTAGGTGTAGCCTTACGAAAGTAAATTGAGAAAAGAGGGGCAAAAAGCCAAAGGCAGAGAAGAATGATGCACTGAGGTTTTTTTTTTAGGTAGTGGTAGTCAATGTTCTACACATTGGAAAAGGGTATCTATTATTTTTTCCGTCAAATGTTTTGTTGTGCTTCTGTTGAGGTATGTAAATTTTCGCTAATGGGTTGTGATGAACCCTCCAAAACCTCAACTAATTTGTTTGACGGATTGGCTAGTTAGGTTTCAGTTAAGATGATCATTTTTAGTGGTTAATGAAAGGGGTTTTATCTTGTCAGTCTAATTGTACCACATTTAATTAGATGTAGAAGATAAGTGGGTGTTTTAAAATCCCATGGATATTAACAGGTCCAAAAATGATACAAATTATCAAAATGGAAGAGAAATAAGGTTGTACGTTGAAATCAAAAAATGCCCCTATTAAGATGTCGAAAGGAATTATGTACAGTCAGTCCACTAAAAGAACATCAAATTTCTATATGTAAAATGCTCGATGAATTTTGATTCTGTTTAAATCAGAGTTGAAATCTCAACGTTTTAAGGTTTAGAATATAATAGAGGATTCAAGAAAGAAGATGGGAGAAAAAAGATATTAGAGATTAGGGTTAAAGAGAGTGAGAGTTCACTTATATTTATATTAACTCATAATAAGTTACAAATTACAATAATATCCTTAATTAAAATAACCTGACATTTTACACTCCACTTAAGTTGGAGCATAAATATCTTTCATGCTCAACTTGCATACATCTGAATGAAAAATTCTACTACTAAACTCATTAGCAAACACATCGGTTAATTGTTCCTTGGACGTCAAAAAGGCCTAAAAGTCAACCATTATTTAGTCTCTCTTCAATGAAGTATTAGTCAATCTCAATATGCTTTGTCTTGTCATGCTCAACTGGGTTGTAAGCAATATTTATGGTCGTCTTATTATCACAATACATGCGCATAGATTCACCATTAGAGATACCCAAGTCTTCCATTAAAGTTTTCAATTACATAAGCTCACAAATACCATGAGCATAACCTCGTATTCTGCTTCTGTATTAGATCTAGCTGTCACTGCTTACTTTTTGCTCCGTTAAGTAATTAGATTTCCTCCTTCAAAGGTACAGTAACCTGTAGTGGAGCTCCTATCATCAATTGAGTCTGCTCTATCTGTATATGTGGAAGCTTCTAATCTCAGATGATGTTGCTTTGAGAACAATATTCATTTTCCTAGAGATGATTTGATATACCTCATTAAGGAAAAGAAAAACTCAGATTATTTTTAGAGCTCTCATTTCTTCTATCATAGCTACGTTTCACTTGGGCTCTGCAAGGGCTTTATTCCAACTCTGAGAAAACGTTGTAAGAAACAAATTTAAAAATAGAATATTGAGTACAAGTCCGAACTCCTTTTCGAATAATAATAGATAAAGAATTATCATCGACATGATTACTGCAAAGAGTTATGAAGCACGGATACTTCGTTGAGGTCAACATATTTGTATCAGATACTTGATGATACGTATTGAATACACACCAAACGTATCCAAAAATAAATAAAATATATGGATATTTCGCGGATATTTCTATATGCATAGAAGTATGTGTAATTATTTTTAATCTTTACCTCTTTCTTTCTATTTTCACATATAATACAATACATCAACAATAATCCATATGACTTTGAAGACACATGGATATTTTTCAAGTATTATTCATTATCACATATCCAAAGAGTATAAATGAGTTGATTACACTATAATATTAGCAACAAACAGTTGTAAACAAACAATCTAGTTAAATATTGGTTCTTATTCCTTTAATTAGTCACGTTCACTTTGTAAATTTACTGTAGTGAGATAATATATGAATTTTTAAAATAAAGAAATGTTAATGTTGTTTATTATTGTTGGTGTTGTTTATTATTGTTAAAGAATCATTAAAAATTATAGCTATCAATTCATTACAAGTTATTACATAATATTATAAATATAAGATATATAAGTTTTTAAGACGTATCCTGGTCGTACCTTGTATCATCTTTTTTGGAGTTTCATCGTATCGTCGTATTCATATCATATCGTACCCATATCTTATATCTATATCCATATTTCCTAGACAAAGAGGCTCATTACCTGATTTAAGGGAAGAGATCTCAAGAACTGAGTCTAGAGATGATGACTGATTTAGTGGCTTATGGGTGGTGATCTGCATAGTTTGTTATTGAGTATAGCATCGCAAATCATCCCTTTCTAATCTTCCACAATTAGTTTGCACCAGCCAAGCCGAGATTCAAAACACCCAAAAAAACCGATGGGTTGTGCACAAAACTCTACCAGAGTTCTTATAAACCCACATGTTGCATTGGAGAATGTAGAATAATCCCAATCTTGGCAAAAAAATAGATGGCAAAAAATGACCGAAAAATTCTGAAAAAATTCAAAAATTGAAAAAATACCTCAGATGGCTTCAAAAATTTTCAGAAAAATCACTATCATGCTCGGGAGGAAAAACTGAGCTAGGTCATATTTTGATTGGTTTTGGTGATGACATCATCATTCTGGTGATGACATCAGCGACCCAACAGATTCCCAAAGCCTTCTTGAGTGCTCTAGTGACTTCAAATTTCAGATAGATCGCTTTGATACCAAGTTGAAATCTCAAGATGGTAAGGTTTTAGGGTTTTGAATGTAGAGGAGGCAAGAAAGAAGAAGAGGAAAGAGAGATATTAGAAATTATGGTTAAGATGAGTGAGAGTTGACTAATCTCTCCTCTCCTCTCATCACTCATATTTATATTAATTCATAAAAAGCTACAAATTACAATAATACGCTTAATTAAAATAACCTTATTCTACAATCAGAATGCAATGTTGCTTTTATGGGTTGGTAATGTTTCAAAGTAGACTTAAAGATATTCATTTGGTCACTTAACTAATATTTCCCCCATAAATTACAGGTTTTCATTTGATCCCGCTGCCAAGTTGGGCCTTGATGTGGCATCATGCTTAATTACAAGGTACATTCTACAATATTGAATATAGGATACTTTTCTAGATTCTATTATTTCAAAGAAAGTTCAATTTTTTGAAAATATGGGGCTTGTATGATTAAATTTCTAAAACATGTCAGTGATTATTTGCATCATCGTGATTTGTTCTTTTCTGATTTTAGGGCGCCAATAGGCCAAGATGCTGATGGAAAAATGAAATACGTTATTCGCCCGTAAGTCATTCTGTTTGAAATCCAGCATGCTTTATCTGAATTATTTTGGTTGCTTGAGTTAGTAAAAGGTTTACATTTACTTGTTAGATAAATTCTTGTTGAGTCACATTTCTCATTTTAAAGGCTTATTACTTATTAGATTTGGTAGCATTTGTGGACTTGTTTTGGATTACCTTTTTCATGCTCCGGTTTTTTTATTCCTGCCAATTCACTCTTTTATAGCCTGCCAGCTGCCAGTTCACCTCATTTGGCCTTTTTTTTTTTTAATCTTTTTAACAGACTACTGCCGATTTCTTCTAGAAAGAAATGAGAGACCCTGATCTACGATCTCAGCACTACCATGTGCAACATTATTAAAGTTAGAAGAATTAAGTTGATTTCCTGCTTACTGCTCAAGGATCATAACAACATAGACAATGCAGGGGGAAACTTTTATTTAGAGTGAATTTGTCCAGATAGTTCTTAATCTCTTCAGCAGTTGTCATAATATGCTCTTGCCATTATCTTACATTCCTTGTGTCGTCTAAGGGCTGTAAACCAGATGGACAATTTTTTTTTCAGTAGAAGACCAGGGGGTGAAATTATATTAATTAGGTGCTCAAAGTTATTTTAGAGGAGTAAAATCAGCTTTACATGTTGAAGTATGAAGCTGTACGAACCAAAAGACCAAGCTGCTTCAAGTGTCCCAAGTAATTGCAAACTTGATGCTTAGATAGAATGACTGAATTTTTTTCTCCATGCATTATTCTTCCCGAGTCATTGGGATTTTTTAACCCCCTTTCGATCAATGATGAATTGTCTTAAGATATTAGATTTCACTTATATCTGGAGAGAGCTAGCCATCCTAGAATTTGAGACTCTAATCCTTCTGAGTCTGTGACACCATGAATTCCAAACTCTGAGAAACTAGGTCTTTTATGAGATTTTTAGTGGAAGTGAGAATTTTGGTGGAAGTTTATGTAACATTTGGATGGTTTATTCGCTATTAGTAGAGTGTTATTTTCCTATTGTTCTACTTTCCTATTTTGTCTATACTTTCCTAACGTTGTAATTGTCTTCAATATCAATCTAATATAAATAGGGTGTCTTCAATTCAATATCAATGAATAAATTGTATGTTAGGATAAAGGAAAAGAAAGAAGAAAAAGAAAGAAATCAAGAAAGTATGAAATAATATTGTGTGTAGGGTTTGGGTTATCAACGCCCTATCACTTATTTATATTAGATTGGTATTGAAGACAAATACAATATTAGGAAAGTAAGACATAAAAGGTAAACAAAACAATAGTAAAGTGACATAATTGGAAAGTTACATATTTGGAAAATAGAATAATAGGAAAGTAATATTCTAACACTCCCCCTTTATGCTCTAGAGATAAAAAGTGGTCAGTTTGGGATAAAGACTCATAAAGGTGGACGAAGCCACTGGGTTGGTGAGAAAATTATTGAGTTGACTACAATATCTCTACGTAGAAAATAAGGAGTATAAAATTAAACTCTAGGTGACTACTTCAAACCATTTTGGAAGTTCTTTAATTGACACACTACCACTTTCCCTGAGCAACAAACCTGGGTGGTTGCTCCTTGTGAAATTTAATATATTTCTTTGGTTTTCTAAAGAAGCAATTACTGACCACACTAAAACAAGCTATAGCAAACCACGATCACGACACTGGAAAAGAACATGGTGATAACAAATGACAAACCCTATAACACTAGTACCATGTTGTCTCTTATCAAAAAAACAAAAACAGTACCACCAACAATAATAGCACAAACAAACACAACCAACAACACCACACGTCCACAGTGAACCATAGGCAACAACAAATTAACTGCGACAATAAAAATAAGGTAAATCAAGAGGAAACGAAGTTGAATTAACCAAAAAAAGGTTGAACTGATAATGAAAGCCACAAAACCAACATTGAATTGGGATGAAAACTCTAAAATTGTCATCAAACTAGGTTGAAAACACCTGAGTCGAACGGCCCTGACCTAAATCAGGATGAAAACTACTAAAGCTATACCAAAATGTGTTGAGAAATACTAAACTGACACTAAATCGGGTTGATAACATCGAATTGGAATTGAATTAGGATGTAAACTACTAAACTAGCACCAAAATTATGCCAAAAACTATTGAACCACACTAAATCGGGTTAAAAAAGACTGAATCAAAATTTAATTGGGATGAAGACCTTTAAACTAGCACCAACTTGACTTGAAAACCACTGAACCCACACTACAATAAATTGGAATTTAACTGAGATGAAAACCCCTAAACTAGCTCCAAATTGTGCCGAAAACCACTAAACTAACACAGTAACACTAAACCGGGCTGAAGACGTTAGACTGAAATTGAACCGTGATGAAAACTACTAAACCAGCACCAAATCGGGTTGAAAACTACTAAACCTATACTAAATCCAGTTGAAAACATTGAACCAGAATTAAATCAAGATGAAAACCACTAAATCAGCATCAAAACTATGTTGAAAATCACTAACCTAGCACTAAATCGGGTTGAAACACTAAATAGAGTTGAAAATCGCTAAACCAACACCAAACTAACTCGAAAAGCGCTAAACCAACACTAAATCGAGTTGAAAACATTCAATTGAAATTTAACTGAGATGAAAACCCCTAAACTAGCTCCAAATTGTGCTAGACCCCACTTACCCAAGTATCTTACTCTTATACCAAATTGAAACATGAATAATTGTGTTAGGGTAAAGGAAAGAAAGAGAGGAAGAAAAAAAGTACAAAACAATATTATGTATAGTGTTTGCATTGTCAACACCCTGTCTACTCTTTGTATTACATTAATATTGAAGACAATTACAATGAAGGTGAGATAATTAGAAATTAGAACAATAGAAAAGTAACACTCTAATGCTTTAGTGGTACATGATTAAATTTTCTTAGTTTAATTTATAGTCAGCTTGGGTAACTTCTTCTGAAGTGCATTCTATTTATAGGTATACCCCTATATCAGATCCAAATGCCAAGGGATATTTTGATCTATTAATCAAGGTATGCATTTCCTAACTAATTGTTTTCATTATTCCCTTGTTCAGTTTAGTTTGGAAAGGTATGCCCTTGATTTCCTGATGCTCTGCTCCTTATGTGAATCACGGTTTCATATGTGAATACAAACTTTTGCAGGTGTATCCAGAAGGGAAGATGAGTCAGCACTTTGCAAGCTTAAAACCAGGCGATGTGGTAGAAGTGAAAGGGTAAAAACCCTTCACCTGACCAATGACCAGATAACGATTCGCTGTGTATCTTCTCAGAGTTAAAAGCTTTTCTTTCCTTTGTCTTTTCGTGCCCCTCTCTTGCAGGCCCATTGAAAAGCTCAGATATACTCCCAATATGAAGAAACGCATTGGCATGGTAAGAGCAGTGCATGATACAACTCACGGAAGTCGAAGAAAAAGAAAAACACTAGAAAAATAAAAGAAGAATGGTGTTGTTGGCTTTCAAGTAGGTATTTCGGCAAAGATTATGACCCTACAGAGGCCACTTATCTGTGGCAACTACTTATGTTGTGCATTACGTAATAACACCAGAGGTTTTATTTGTTATTTGTAATGGAATCTAGAAATTTTTAAAAATGGCAAGCTTGTAGAACAGCCCTGTCAAAGAAGTATTAGTTTCATAATTTGCGCATTCAGTCCGTAGAAAATGACAAGTTTATCTTCACAATTTACACAATGGAAGTGGATTATATTCCCATCTATGCATGAGGTATGGTGAAATATTCTAGAGCACATTGAATATTAGTATGATGTAAAATGTTATCCCACGTAGTTTTGAGATAATGCATTATCACTGAAATTTAATATATCTTTGGATATTTCTCCAAAAAATTGTACATCCCTGAATATATCTATGGATATGTAGCACATATTTCAGCTGCAATTCTCCTTTTCAACCAAACTTCATAGATATAACAGTCTATGAATACTATCTTTCTTTAAATTTCCCAGATAGTCTGTATAAATTCTTGAATCATCTGTTGACCTGTCCCATATACTTGCTGCACTATACTATTGCAATGCTGCACAATATCTAAGCGTTTCAAAAATTCATGTCTCCAGCTTTGTGATGAACAACCTCACCTAATTGTTTTGAGGTCACAAAGTGTATAGCTTGGTGGCTATTTTCTGTGGTGATATAGGGTTCCCCTTTGCTACAGATTGATTAGTTCTTAATCAAAATATACGTTAATTTATGAACAATGTAATTATAGCAAAATGTAACTTAAGTGTGATGAATACGTATGGTCCCCTTCTATCTGATGTGTAAACATGTTGTCATCCAGATTGCTGGTGGCTCAGGCATCACTCCAATGCTTCAGATAATTGATTCTATTCTGAAGAATCCTGATGACAACACCCAGGTAGGCCTATTATCTCAATATCTTTTGAATCCATAGTTTGCAGCTTTTCAAAACATCTTTCCTTGCATCTGCAGATTGCGCTGGCAAACTTAATGGTAGTTGTACCTGACTAGTTTACAAAAAATGTTACGTAAAGTTATGTGCATTGGTAAATGAACATAATGAGATATCTAGGGCATAAATAAGGCATTATTAATCAGATCAATCAAAGAGTCAGTTGCTGTAGTTCGGAATGATAAGCAATTTAGTCAGTTGCTGTTGTCTTGCAATGCATGCAAGTGTGCTATGCCTTCATGATTAGCTTTCATGTTTTCAGGTTTCGTTGCTCTATGCTAATGTATCCCCAGATGACATACTGCTCAAACAGAAGCTTGATGTGCTTGGTGCTAGCCACCCCAATTTGAAGGTTCTGGCTGGGTTAATATGAAAAGGACTGTTGTTTATTCCTATATTTTGAGTTTTCCTCTGACTTAAATTTCTTTTGTTTATGAAAATTTCCAGATATTCTACACCGTAGATAATCCGACAAAGGATTGGAGGGGAGGTGCAGGTTACATATCAAAGGATATGGTTGTGAAAGGATTACCTGGTCCTAGTGATGATACTCTTATTCTTGTAAGATTTCCTCTGCATCTCTGTTGTGATGGCTTTAAAATAGTTCATTAATATATGGCATCAAAGGTAATCTGCATATGTGATAGTTGCAATATGCAACATTCATTCTATATCCACTCTATCGATTCAATTTTCAATGGAAAAGGAAGTAGAAATATTTTGGTTTTTCTCCAATCAGGAGAGAGAGAGAGAGAGAGAGAGAGAGAGAGAGAGGTCAATGCAAAACATCCTGTCAGCTGAATCTGGTGTCAACAGATCATATGAGAGACCTACTTCAAAGTCTTATACTTGGTAGAATTTCTAGTCTGTTACCTTTACAATTGTCCAATTGACTCTGCGATGCTCGACTCATCATCAACACAATTTGTCAAGAAGCTAGTAAGGGATCACTTAATTATGACGACTATGGACCTATTGGATGGATTTTGATAGAAGAATTAGTAAGGTTATTAGTAAGTTTAGAGTCTGTAAACTTGTATCAAACAATGCTTTGTTATTTGTTGATGAAGATTGGTGAAAGATAAAGGATTGGAAACGTCATTATGGTTGAGCAGATATGGTGTAAAATTCCGCGTGAATGACTTCTGATTATGAGGTCTCTTTCTGATTTTTTTTTTACTTCTCCAGGTATGTGGCCCTCCTGGACTGATGAAACATATATCTGGCGATAAAGCCAACCGCTCACAAGGCGAGGTACGAAAGCACATTCTGTCCTTTACTCCTGATAAGCCATATGCACATTTTCTCAACCTCTAAACCTTCTCCTCCTTATTTGATTTGTTGCAGCTCACTGGTATACTAAAGGATCTTGGGTATACGGAAGAAATGGTATACAAATTTTGATGGAGCGGATCACTTCAATGTGATATTTCGAAATAAATGATTTTTTTTGTAGAACCTTGTACTAACTTCAAGAAACCAAGAGTTTGAATGAGCATAAGAGTGATATTCAAGGATAAACAATTTGTGTGCGTTCTTGTTCTTTTGCACCCCGAATATTTATAATTAAGGGTGTCAAAGTATTACAAGATTCGTTAATATGACATAAACATGATACAAAATTAGAGGGCTTTGGTATTTTTTAAGTCACCGGTTTTACAAACGAGTGGAGTGGATATAACACGACATCATTAATAAATGAATTGAATTGAACATGGGTGAAGTCAAATAAAAGAAATAAACGTCTTGACTTTTTTATATATTAATTATAGATGATTCATACGCAACATGAATTAATATGATATTACTTGTTAAATACGAATTACCACCGGATGAATTAAGCTTTATCAAGGACATCATCCACCTTCACAGCTTGCTGCAATGGCTGCTTCACTTGGGTAACGCTGATCCTAATTTTTGGCTCACTAACATATGAACATCAAATCATAGCACATCTCAACTAAAACCTTTACTTTGGAAATTCCATACACCGGTGAAGACAACATTTCTGGTGAACACAGGTCATTCTGTTCTTAAAACTCCTTCTCATACTTTCAAACTGAACAATGTCCTACGAGTTCCATCTTTTGCTACCAATTTGCTTTATGTAAAACAATTCTGTTCTGAGAATCATTTTAAATTCATCTTTGGTTCTGATTTATTTGAAATTCAGGACAGCATCACGGGACAAACACTATACAAACGCTAGAGTAGCAATGAACTTTATTCTTCTCATGGTCTCTCTCCATCCCTCTCTACTCTAGTTGCATGTTTTGGCAGTAGGGTTCCAAATCAAGTCTGGCATGACATAACAGGTCATTCTGCAGCTTTAGTTCTTCTACACATTTTAGACAATAACAAACTTTCTTTGTCACAGAAATCTTCTACTTCTTGTATCTGTGTTCATTGTTTGTATGGTAAAATGACAAAGCTTCCCTTTCGTATTTCCCATTATGTATCTTTGTTTCCCTTACAGCTAGTTCATAGTGATGTTTGGGGGCTTTCACCCCATATTTCTATCAATAAATTTCGTTTTTGTATTTCTTTCATCGATGATTGTACTAAATGCACATGGATTTTTTCAGTGACTCATAAATCTAATGTTTTTCTTATCTTCTGTAAATTCAAGGTTTTTGTTGAAAACCAGCTTCCTCATGAAATTTTGGCACTTCAGTCTGGTGGGGGAGGTGAATACACTAGCAGCCACATCCAAACCCTTCTCCCATCGCATGGTATTCATCACAAAAAATCCCATCCTTACAATCCTGAATAGAATAGGACTACAGAAAGAAAGAGCATACATAGTTGAAATAGTTAGACTATTTATATTTTGGGTAGTTTAGACATTTTACATTGTTTTGTTGCCCTACTATATAAGGGTATATATTGTGTATTCTAGGTTAAGCAGTATTACAAACTTGTTTAGTAATAATAATATTTTCTCTTTCTCCTTTCACTCTTCTTTATTTAATTAAAGTTTACATGGTATCAAATCATGGTTTTCGATTCAAAATATATTGTAGCACCACAGTAATTTAGTTGGAAAAAAAAATATATTCTTGGATTAGGGTTGACATCATCTATGGTGATTTATTTTTTTGTTATTTTCTTCGACTTTTTGACTTCATATCTAGTCTAAGTAGTGCGACTAAAGATTCTCGGTGTTGGGTTGTGTGATTTGAGGGATAGTCATTGGTGGGTTGTTGAATTTTTATGGTTCTATGGGCTGTGAACAGTGCCAAAAATACTGTTCGCATAGTGAACAGTGCCGAAAATACTGTTCACGCAATGTGAACAGTACCAAAGTTCCTGTTCATGCTGTGAACAGTGTCCCAACTCAATTTTTTGTGGCATTTTTGTTGTATTGTTGTGTAAGAAATCTCAATTTGTTATGAGTATTTGATTTGCAAAACTGTTGAGTTGATTTGTGGTAAACTTTTGATTGTTTGGCGTTGACTGCTTCTTTTGGTTCTAGTTTCTGCTCTTGGGTTCGCTCATATTCTCTTTGGGTCTTGTTTTGAGTTTGAGAACAAAACTTTGAGTTTGCACCTATTTTGGACTGTTGGGCTTTTGGCTATTTGATTTGGGCATTGTTGCTGGTGATTTTTGTTGGGCAACCTCAATTTTTTGGGTTTGTTGATTTGGGCTGGTGCTGATTTGGGCTTCTCTTTGTTGGACTGTTGGTTTGCATTTCTTCTTTCCTTTGTTGGGTATTATTTTGTTGGGCATTGTTGTTGGTGGTTTTTGTTGGACAACCTCAATCCTTTGGGTTTATTGATTTGAGCTAGTTCTGATTTGGGCTTCTCTCGGTTGAGCTGCTAGTTTGACTTTTCTTCTTTTCTTTGTTGGGCATTGTTACTGGTGGTTTTTGTTGGGCAACCCCAATCTTTTGGGTTTGTTGATTTGAACTTCTTTATGTTGGGCTGCTGGTTTGACTTTTCTTCTTTTCTTTGTTGGGCTTTGTTTTATTGGACATTGTTGTTGGTGATTTTTGTTGGGCTTTGATTTTCTGTTGGATCCCTCATTACTATTTTGGGCCTTAATTTGTTGAGCCTACACTTGAATTTTTTGTTGAGTTTATAGTTTTCTTCCTCTAAGTCTCTAGAACTTCGTACTTACTCTGATGTGGACTAGACTGATGACTCTATGGATAGCAGGTGCACTATTGGTTTCTGTCTCTTTCTTGGTAATTCTCTTATTTCGCGGAAAAGTAAGAAATAAATTGTTGTAGCTCGATCATTTGCTGAAACTGAGTCTCATGCTTTGGCCTTCACAACAGCAGATATAGTTTGGTTGCGTTGGTTACTTGCTGACCGTTTCTTTACGAAAATCTCACACCCTCGCGTGCTTTTATTTTTTTCTTAGCGAACTCTTGATGTTTGATGTTACCATATCATGAGTTTGAGGGGGAATGTTAGAGTATTTATATTTTGGGTAGTTTATGCATTTTACATTGTTTTGTTGCCCTAATATATAAGGGCCCATATTGTATATTCCAGGTTAAGCAGTATTACAGACTTGTTTAGTAATTATAATATTTTATCTTTCTCCTTTCGCTCTTCTTTATTTGATCAAAGTTTACAGAAACAACTCTAACTTTACTGTCTATAGCTTCTTTACCTCCTATTTTGTGGTTTCAACCATTTACTATTGCCACTTATCTGATTAATCTACTGCCCAGTAAGAACACCTCTCAGAAATCCCCTTTTGAATTTCTCTTTCACACCAGACCTAATTATAATCATCTCAAAACCTGTCTTGCTACCTTTTTGCAAACCTGTCTTGCTACCTTTTTGCTTTAGCTTTACAGACGTAATAAATTGGAACCCAAGTCTACAAAATGTGTATTTCTTAGATATCCATTTGATTATAAGGGTTATCTTTACTATGATTATCAGTCCAACAAGATGTATGTTTCTAGGCATGTCTGATGAGACTATATTTCCTTTTGCTACTTCAGCTTCTAAATTTTCTTATTGCCCTTTCACTAATGACATTTGGTATCCATCAGGCATATTCTTTGAACAACAATCTATCATTGGTCATCCTCCTTCACTTTTATCCCCTATTCTATCCTTTTCTCGATTTCCTTAGCTATTTCTACCATCACAATCCACCACCTCAACATATACTCATTCCAATTCCATAGCAAATTTACTTACTTCTTCTCCAACATTAGCAGATATGTTTCCTTCTGTCTTTGATGTTCGCCCTTCTCCTTTAGATTCATAGTCTTCTGCACCAAATACCTACACTCTCAACACGCACTCTATGCAAACTAGATCCAAGGTTGGTATACCAAAAAGAAATCCTTTTTTGTAGCCTCTCTACACACCGAACCTATTTCTTTTTCTTTTGCTTCTAAGTTTCCAAAGTGGCGACAAGCAATGACTGATGAGTTCTCAGATCTTCAAAAACAGGGGACTTGGCTTTAGTTTCACCTTCTCCAATATACAATCTGATAGGCTGTAAGTGGGTATTTAACACCAAGCATAACTTTGATGTCTCTGTTTCTCGATATAAAGCAAGGTTAGTTGCCAAAGGATATCACCAAGAACAGGGTGTTGACTATCATGAGACATTCTCTCCTATGGTTAAACAACTAACTGTGAGGCACATCTTAGCTTTGGATGTACAGTTTAAGTGGAAGTTACATCAGCTGGATGGTAAAAATGCTTTCTTACATGACCATCTTCAAGAAACTATTTATATGGCTCAACCACTTGGTTTTGTAGACCCTTCCTTTCCAGATTATGTTTGCAAACTGAGCAAGTCTATTTATGATCTAAAACAAGTTCCTAGAGCTTGGTTTGAGAGGTTTACTTCTCATCTCTCAACTTTTAATTTTCAAACCTCTTCAGCTGATTCCTCCTTGTTTGTTAGATTAGTGGGCAAGTCTTTCACCATTTTACTCATGTATGTTGATGATATCATCATCACAGGCAATGATGTTTCCTATATAGATACTCTAAAAACAACTCTTGGCCATGAATTTGAAATGAAAGATTTAGGACCTCTACATTTCTTTCTTGGGCTAGAATTCAAATAAACTGACCAAGGACTATTTCTTACACAAGCAAAGTATGCATTAGATCTCTTTCTTAAGGCTCAAATTGCAGATTCCAAACCTTGCACGACCCTTGCTGCTCCATCCACCAGCCTTACCAAATCAGGTGGGACATTTCTAACATATCATACTGCCTACAAAAGTTTGGTTGGGGCATTACAATATCTTACCTTTACAAGGCCTGGTATTATTTTTTTTTTGTCAATTAAGTGTGCCAGTTTATGCCTACTCCTACAGATGTTCATTTCACAGCTGTCAAACATATTTTGAGATTCATCAGAGGTAGCTCCTCTTTTGGCATCCATTTTAGGCACAATACTCTTGCTTTTTCTATCTATACTAATATAGATTGGGTTGGTGATTCTGTTAACAAAAAGTCCACTACTGATTATATCCTATTTTTGGGAAACAATCCTAGTCCCTGGATTTCTAAGAAGTAGTCTACAGTTTCCAGGTCCTCAATAGAGGTTGTGTATAGAGCTCTAGCATCCACAACTGCTAAACTGTCTAGGTATTAAGAATGTTGTTTGTTGTGATAATATTTCTGCACTTTCCTTAGCATCAAACCCATTGTTTCATGCCAGAACCAAATATATAGAAATCAACTATCACTTTACTTGAGAAAGGGTCGCACACAAAGTTTAATGTTTCCACTGTAGATTAGATAACAAATATTTTTACAAAGGCTCTCTCATCTCAACATTTTCTTTTGCTTAGAACCAAACTATTGGTTGGACCTTCTTTCTTCCATTAGTTTGCAGGGACCAACACCACTAATGGAGTGGCATAAACATCAAGCCTACAATAACTGCATCTACACCAAATACACTTACATAGATTCTAACCAATTATGTATAATTGCTGCAAGTGGATTGTAAATTTGTTATTAGATAGATTCTTGATCACTCTTTATTTTGATTGTAAATTCTATAAAAATAGCAAGATATCAATACAATAATGCTAAGCTTTCATTTCTTAATTCTTTGTCTTCATTTTATTCAATTCAGTTCACTTTCTCTTCAAATCCATCATAAAATATTGTGATCGATCATAAGTTATATAACTTTTAAAGATAAGTTATATTTTTTAAAGGTGAAGTAATAACTCATTGATGTCGTTCGTAATCAATAATGAATAATTTTAACTTATTATGTGCACCTTGACTTTTAACATTGGTATTTTTTGACATAGTATTAAAATTTGTTTTGGTATTGTAGTTTTGTTTTTTAAACGTGATAGGAGAAAATTTTCAGTAAGTTATACACCCCACATGACAATGTTTTTTTTTTTAATAGTATCACACGACAATGTCGATGTGCATTTTTAATGAGAAATTGTCACAACGTTAGCTTATGAGTAAGACAAATAAGTTGATATTTTTTTAAAAAATATGATAAAGAAATAAGTGACAAATATTTATTGAAAATGTATAATATTTTATTGGTGATATAAATTACTTTGTACTCTTATGTTGTTTGTGTGTTGTACACCAAAATTTATTACCAAACATGGGTTATTTATGGGTTAAGCAGTGTTGGACTTAAGATCGGATTCAAACCTCGTCGTCTCCGAGGATTAAAATTTCATTTCAATTACTTAAGTAATGTTTGGTAACCATGTGTTTGCATTTTTTTTTGTTTTTGCTTTCACTTTTTGCTAAAAAAAAAATAATAACATGTTTGGAAAGTGTTTTTTTTTTGACTGGTCTGTTTTGTAGACAACTCCAAATTTTAAAAACATCAAAATATGTGTTTTTAAAAACACAGGAAAACGGAAACACGTGCCTTTCTTGATACCATTTAATGAAGTCTGGCCTTCGAACTCCATTAGCAGCAAAAAAAGAATTTTTTTCATTCCCATTATGAAAGTGTTGATTACCCATTTTTGTCGCTTCCCTCTTTCTTGTTCATCTCTCAGACTCTCGTTCATCTCCATAAACAAAAGAGCTCTCAGATCTCAAGCCAAGTCAACACTCAGATCTCAGATCTCCGGCGACAAAAGGAGCTCTCAAATCTCTAGCAACAAAAGAGAAACGAAGGAGCTCTCATATCTCAAGCCAACACTCTATCTCCATCAATACACAGTATATTCGTAGATCTATAAGTAGGGATGACAGTGGACCAGGAAAAAATGGGTATTCGTCCAAACTCACCCTATTTGGACTAGGGATGCATTATACGTATTAAACGGTGAACGTATATGGGAATACACGTATAAATCCGTACGGGAATAAAGACGAGGATGGACTTACCCTTACCCCCGCTACTCGTTATATATATATACTCTTAAGCTCTAACTAAACATATTTACTGTAACTACCAATCTAGAAATATGGTAATCAAACTAAAAAGTGACATTGCTATGTAATAATCTTATCAATTTTTTTCCCTAATTGTTCTTTTTTTTATTTGTGCTCACTGATTGAAACTTTTAGGAGTTTAGATTAACCATGCTCTAAAAACAGATAAGAGAGAGTAAGATAGTTTTGTATTTCATCGTGGATAGAAATATTGTGAATAGAGGTTGCTGAATTTCTCTGCTAGAGTGAACTAAGAAATGAAGAGAATTATTGAATTAGCGAAATTTTATGTTTTCATATTTTAACACTTTATGACTGTAATATGAACTGTAATAACAAAAATTCTTCTAGAAAACTTCAAGTGTAGTGCTATCTTTTTCTTAGTTCAATTTTTTTTTTCTTCATTTCTCTCTAATAGTTTCGTTTCTCTTTTTGTGGTCAAATGACACTTTAAATAAAATACTATATTGTTTTGACTTTTATATTTTACAATCTATATTATATTGTGTTAGACTATGTTTGAATATTGTTAGATTATTTAAAGTATTAGATTTGTTAAGCAATATAGGGTTATTATTTTTTTTTCTAATAATCAGAATAAGCCTTACACAAGAACTGTCTTTGACGAGTGCAATTTCTGTAAGCAGAAAGGTCATTGGAAGGCTCAATGTCCTGCGTTAAGACAGCAGCAACAATCTCAAGCTTGAAAGCAACCACACGCTATGTCTGCTTCTTCTTCTGTATGTCAGTTGTCTCATAGTTTTTCAGGTATGTCACATTCTGTATGGATCTTGGATTCTGGTGCTTCACATCATGTCTCTAGATTCTTCATCTTTTGCTTTTGTATCTCCTTTATCTTCTATTCCTGTTATGACTGATGACACTCCTATGCCTTTAGCAGATGTTAGTTCTATTGTCACACCTCACTTGTCTCTCCCTAATATTTATCATATTCCGAAACTCACATTAAATTTTGCTTCTGTTGGTCAATTATGTGATTCTGGTAATTTAGTCACATTTTCCTCTTCTTCTTGTTATGTGCAGGATCTGCAGACTTAGAATCTTATTGGGACAGGCCGTAAGAAGGGGGGGACTATATATTTTAGATGAGTTAAAAGTATCAGTTGTTGATGCCGCCGCTGCTGCTAGTGTTGATATATCTTCTTTTCGTTTGAGTCCTTCTTCTTCTAGTTTTTATTTATGACATTCTCGTCTAGGTCATGTTTCGTCTTCTCGTTTGAGATTTTTGGCATCCACAGGGGCTTTAGGAAATTTACAAACTTGTGACATTTTTGATTGTAGTGGATGTAAACTAGCAAAATTTTTAGCTTTTCCTTTTAATCGAAATATTTATGTTTCTTCTTCTCCATTTGATTTGATTCATTCAGATGTATGAGGACCTTCTCCTATTGCCACAAAAGGGGGGTCTCGATATTATATTTCTTTTATTGATGATCATAATCGTTATTGTTGGATTTATTTAATGAAACATCGTTTTGAATTCTTTGAGATATATACAGCCTTTCGAGCTCTTGTCAAAACTCAACATTCTGCTGTTATTAAATGTTTTAGGTGTGATTTGGGTGGGGAATACACTTCTAATAAATTTGATAAGTTGCTTGTCTTAGATGGAACTATTCACCAAACTTCGTGTACAGATACTCCTGAGCAAAATGGTGTTGCTAAAAGAAAACATAGACACATTGTTGAAACTGCTCGTTCTCTCTTATTGTCTGCTTCTGTTCCTAGTGTGTTTTGGGGTGAAGTTGTTTTTACTACTGTGGGTTTGATTAATACAATTTCATCTTCTCATATTTTCAAGTGTTTCTCCTTTCGAAAAGTTGTATAGGTATGCCCCTGATTATTCTTCCTTTAGAGTTTTTGGTTGTACTTGTTTTGTTCTTCGTCCTCATGTTGAACGCAACAAGCTGTCTTCTCAATCTGTTATTTGTGTCTTTCTTGGTTATGGTGAAGGTAAAAAAGGGTATCGTTGTTTTGATCCAACAACTCAGAAACTTTATGTGTCTCGTCATATTATTTTTCTCGAGCATATACTTTTTTTTTCTATGTCATCCACTATTCATAGCTTGACTAGATCTGATCTTATTTGTATAGTTCCTTTTTTCTGAAGATTCTAATAGTTTGTCATCTCAAGTTTCTAGTACTTCAAATACCCCTTCTCATGTTCTTACCCCGTTACCTTTACATTATACTCGACTATTTCGTACTGATCATTCTGCAAGTACTGACACTTTACTTTCTAGCACACCTGAAGCTACCTTTTCTCCTATGGACCCTCAAACTCCATTTGAGATTGTGGATCCACCTCTACGTCAATCTATATGCATTTGTAAGTCCACAAAATTACCAGATTTTACTTATTCTTGTTATTCTTCATATTTTACTTCCTTTTTAACTTCTATTCATTGTCTCTTTGAGCCCTCTACCTATAAAGAGGCAATTCTTGATCCTTTTTGACAGCAAGCTATGGATGAGGAACTTTCTGCTTTGCATAAAATAGGTATTTGAGATTTGGTTCCTCTACCTTTTGGTAAGAGTGTTGTTGGTTGTTGTTGGGTGTATAAGATCAAGACTAATTCTGATAGATATGTTGAGCGATACAAAGCTAGGTTGGTTGCAAAAGGGTACTCTCAACAGTATGGTATGGATTATGAGGAGACATTTGCTCCTGTTGCAAAAATGACTACTATTCGTACTCTTATTGCAGTTGCTTCTGTTCGTCAGTGACATATCTCTCAACTTGATGTTAAAAATGCCTTTTTGAATGGAGATCTTCAAGAAGAAGTTTATATGGTGCCCCCTCCTGGTATTTCACATGATTTCTGGGTATGTTTGCAAGCTCAAGAAAGCGTTATATGGTCTCGAACAAGCACCTCTTGCTTGGTTTGAAAAATTTTCTGTTGTGATCTTTTTCCTTGAATTTGCTTTTAGTATGATTATGCTCTTTTAGTTAAGTGCACTGATGCAGGTCGTATCATTCTGTCTTTATATGTTGATGACATGATTATTACTGGTGATGCTATTGATTGTATTTCAGTTTTGAAGACAGAGTTAGCTAGACAGTTTGAAATGAAGAATTTGGATTTTCTATGATATTTCTTGGGTATTGAGGTAGCTTGCTCACCCGGAGGTTATCTTCTTTCTCAGTGAAAATATGTTGCAGATATTCTTGCGCGAGCTAGACTTACTGATAATAGGACTATAGATACTCCCATTGAGGTTAACGCAAAGTATTTTTCTTCTGATGGTTTACCTTTGTCAGATCCTACTTTATACCGTACTATTGTTAGGAGTTTGATATATCTCACTATTACTCGTCCAAATATTGCATATGATGTTCATGTTGTTAGTCAGTTTGTTGCTTCTCCTACTACAGTTCATTGGACAACTGTTCTTCATATTTTGCGGTATCTTCGAGGTACAGTTTTTCAGAGTCTTTTATTTCCATCCATTTCTTCCTTGGAGCTGTGTGCTTACTCTGATGCTAATCATGACAGTGATCCCACAGATCGCAAGTCTGTTACTGGTTTCTATATCTTTTTGGGTGATTCTCTTATTTCTTGGAAGAACAAGAAACAATCTATTGTTTCTCAATCTTCAATCGAAGTAGAATATCTCAAGCATGACACCATTACTTTGTCCTTTATTTCTTCTTCTTTGCAGATTGCAGATTTCTTTATCAAGTTGCATTCTATTTCCCGTTTTCGTTTTCTAGTTGACAAACTCTCGATGCTTGTAGCTGCCGTATTGTAAGTTTGAGGGGAGATGTTAAGAAATATAGGGTCATTTTGCTTATTAAGGGTAGAATAGTCATTTACTTTTCCTTTGTTTAGTATATATATAGTCTCTTTGTATTTAGGTTAAATCATTTTTTTGCATTCAATTGAATTATGCAATATCAATAAAACTCTAACCTCCTTTAATAAAACTCTAACCTCATTTTTTCTTATTTCTTGTATTTCTTTTTATTAGATTGTTTAACAAGATTTACTTAGAATTTTAGATTATGCTCGTTGAACTTGGGCTTAGGTGGGTACGGGGGAAGCGGGGACGGGGACGGAGATTAGAAATTTACCTGCGGATGAGGATGATGATGAAAATTATACTCGTTAACGGAGGTGGATGAAATTTTTTTAAGCGGGTACGGGGATAAAAACTATACTCTCCTGCCCTCGCTTTGGTTCACTGACATCTCTATTTATAAGTTTTGGTTATGATGGTGGGAGTGAGTTGTGGGTTTCAATGATGGGGGTTGGATTGGGAGTGGGTTTCAATGGTTGTGGGAATGAGTTTAGGTGGTTATGGTTTCAGTGTTGGTTTGGGTGGGTTTCGGTGGTTGGATTGAGATTGGATTTTGATAGTTGTGGTGATGGATTTCGATGGTTGTGGTGATAGGTTTTAATGGTGGGGTTTCGGTGGTGGAGGGGGTGGGTTGCGGTGGTTGTGGTGGTGATTTTCAATGGTGGGGGTGGGTTTCGATGGTGGGGTTGGGTGGTCAGTGGGGTTAGGTGGTGGTTTTGGGTGGTTAGTGCCCTTTGTTGGTGGGGTTTGGGCGGTGAATATTTGGTATAATACCAACCAACTTTTTTATTTTTGTTTTCATAGTTTTTTAAATATAAATGACTACTAAACATGTTCCATATTTTTAATTTTTACCACAAAAAATAAAAATTTGTTCTATTTTTTTATAAAAAAAAAACATAAATACAAAAACGTTTTCAAGCGCACTTTTAAGAAACAAAAACGCTTTGAAGTGTTTCGGAAACATTTCAAACCGCTTCGAAAATAGATTTAAAAAAAATAAAAATAAAAATAAAAATTATTTTTTGAAAACATTAGTTGAAATATGTCAAAATATTTTAAAATAAATAATTGTGCAAATGTATGAAATATAATAAAATATTTCAAAACATTAAAAAACATCTCGAAATATTAAAAATTCGATTTTATAACTAATTTGTTTCGGTTCTCTTGAAAACATAAATATTTTAGACGTTATGATCGTTTTAAAACGAAATTTTTATACTCCGTTGTCTCTAATCCAAAAAAAAAATATTAATATAAAATAAGACGTATAATAGGGTATTTATACAGGCATAAACAAAAATTCAGGAGCTTCATTGCAAAAACACCAAATTCAAAACCCCCACCGTCAAGGAACTCCAATTAAACCTAACACAACATACCCTAATACCTCTCTCTCTCTCTCCCTCTCTCTCCCCACACACACGCAGACACACACGTACTGTAACTGGTGGTATGATCTCTCTCTAGATATTCCAAAACCCAATGAGTTTCATGACTTCTCTGTAGAAATTCAATCTCCAGCTAACACGAACTTCTCTTTTTTTTTTTTCTCTCTCTACTGGAGAAATGGATGAGGAGTTACAGAAACGAAACACAGATTGCGTCTACTTCCTGGCCTCTCCTCTCACCTGCAAGAAGGTTCATCACAGAAAACATTCCAATTTTTTAATTTTGTTTTTGTTTTATTTGTTATAGTTTTTCAAGGCTGCGAGTTTTCAGAATGTAGGGTTTCTCTCGGTTAGGGTTTGTTTCGTTCAAAGATTTTTTAGTAGGGCTTTTTTTCTTTTTGTGTTATGCTTGTACGTGTGTTGGTTCTTTGATGCGGAGGCGTTGATTCTTATGCTGTGTGTGGAATCGTGGAATTCAGGTTTTTGGGAATTGAGATCAAGGAGAGATTAGTTCAAGATTCCATTTTCGGCCTGAATTTGTTTCATTTATTCTTTTTTCCCCTTTCAGTGGTTCGGAATACGAGTTCGTGGACTGATGAGTAGCAATTTGTTTCAAGTGGTGTTGAAAACTTTAAGATTTATATACTCGGAATACTTGTTTGTGGATTGATTAGTAGCAATTAGTTTCAAGTAGTGTTGAAATGTTCTAAATTTAGTTTTATGTAGTGCATAATCGATGCCTAGGCATATGCTTGTTCATTTGAGCAACCATGTTACCAATTTTTGTTCAAGTTTTCTACTTTTGAGGGAAAAGAATTGGACGATAGGCTTTGTGCAGGAAATATTTATGTGGTGCTGATTTTGTTCTGCAGGGGATGGAATGCGAGTATCGGCACAGTGAGATGGCCAGGCTGAACCCAAGGGATTGCTGGTACTGGATGTCTGGGAGCTGTCTAAATCCAACCTGTGCTTTTCGGCACCCTGTAAGTTGTCATTACAGTTTGAGAGTGAATTTTGCTGCAATAGTGTTTGTCTAGTATCCTAATAGGTTACTGCATATCAAGAATACTAGAAATTATTAAAGTA
The DNA here is from genome assembly GCA_963454935.2 of Ilex paraguariensis. Classification (NCBI taxonomy): domain Eukaryota; kingdom Viridiplantae; phylum Streptophyta; class Magnoliopsida; order Aquifoliales; family Aquifoliaceae; genus Ilex; species Ilex paraguariensis. Next base: position 27,841 of record CAUOFW020005255.1, read on the forward strand.
GCCTTG
>CAUOFW020005256.1:0-27842 GCA_963454935.2 Ilex paraguariensis
GTTCTGAAGCGCCCACCGAAGAGCATGCCAGAGCTGCTAGCCAAGGCCCAAAAATACATAAACGCAGAAAGATATCACAAGGGCCAGGCGGGGTGAGTCTTCCAGAGCTGGTGAGAAAAGGAAGGAAAGAGAGAAGGACGATAAGAAGGAAACCAGCAACAAATATGGCAGGACAGAGAAAGTCCCTGTCAAGGACCGGCTAGGTCCTGCTCCTCAGAGGAACCGTCAACCTTTCACTCCCCTCAATGCTTCCGTGGAACACATCCTATTCCAGATCCAGGATGACCCCGCGATAAAGTGGCCTGGAAAAATGAAGTCTCCTCCAAATCGCAGAAATCCTAACAAGTATTGCCGCTTCCATCGTGATCACGGGCATGACACCGACGATTGCTACGACCTCAAGAGGCAAATTGAGGAGCTCATCCAGCGTGGTCACTTGCGTCAATACGTTGCTGGAAGGGAACGTGAACCACAACCTCACAACCAGGAAGATCAGCAGCCTGTGGGGGAAATCCACACTATCTCGGGGGGACTAGCAGGTGGAGGAGAATCACTTTCCGCGATGAAGGCTCATGCCAGGAAGGCAAGACATGTCTACGAGATGCGCCCATCTAAGGTGCCGAAGCAGGAAAGCGACGAGGTCATATCTTTTTCAAACAAGGACCTGGAGGAAATCCAACACCCCCATGATGACCCCTTGGTGCTCACCATGACGGTGGCCAACTTTCATGTGCACAGGATCCTGGTAGATAGTGGCAGCTCTGCAGATATCCTATTTGCAGAGGCCTATGACAAGCTCAATCTGGGCAGGGAGAGGCTACAGCCAATCAGGTCACCCCTCATTGGATTCTCAGGGGAAAAGGTGTATCCCCTTGGATCCATCACACTTCCCGTCACCGCCGGAGTAACACCCCGAAGTTCCACAGTCATGGTCAATTTCCTGGTAATAGAATGCCCGTCGGCCTACAACATCATATTAGGGCGACCAGCTCTTAACACATTAAGAGCTGTGCCCTCTACCTACCATCTCGTTCTCCGCTTTCCAACCTTAAATGGAGTCGGAGAGGTCAAAGGGGACCAAATAACAGCCAGAGAGTGCTATGTATCCTCTATGAAGGCTAGGAAGCCCCAAGAAGCATTGCAAGTTGAGGTCCTTGACCCAAGGGATGACTCCGCCACAGAAAGAGGAGAACCAGTCGAGGAACTCATCCCTGTGGTCTTAAAAAAGGAGCACCCAGACAGAAGAATTTACATTGGCTCTTCCCTTCCTGAAGAGCTGGCTCCCCTGTTGATTGAATTTTTGGAGCATAATATGGACATCTTTGCTTGGTCGCATGAGGACCTTGAGGGCATCAACCCGGAAGTAGCTACCCACCACCTCAATGTCGATCCGCGGTACAAGCCTGTTCGCCAAAAGTTAAGGGGAGCCTCCACTGAAAGGGCTCAAGCCATGGACAAGGAGATTCGAAAGCTGGTTGATAACGGAGCAGTCAGGGAAGTGGCGTATCCAGAGTGGCTCTCCAACGTAGTAATGGTCACTAAGGCTAATGGGAAGTGGCGTCTCTGTGTCGACTTCACAGAACTGAACAAGGCATGCCCAAAAGATAGTTATCCACTGCCACGGATTGACCTCCTCATCGACGCCACCGCTGGGCATGAGTTGCTCACTTTCTTGGATGCATACTCGGGGTACAACCAGATTAGCATGCATCCCCCAGACCAAGAGAAGACATCATTCATCACGCCAAAGGGGACATATTGCTACAGGGTCATGCCCTTTGGGCTAAAGAACGCTGGAGCAACCTACCAACGGCTGGTGAACAAGATGTTCCAGTCTCTGATCGGGCAAACAATGGAGGTGTACGTGGATGACATGCTGGTAAAGAGCCTTGCAGCAGTAGACCACATTGATCACCTCCAAAAAACTTTCAACGTCTTGAGGTCCTATCGCATGAAGCTCAACCCTGAGAAGTGCGCCTTTGGTGTGGGGTCTGGTAAATTCCTGGGCTTTATGGTCAATCAGAGGGGAATTGAGGCAAACCCTGACAAGATCAAGGCCATTCTTGACATGAAGTCACCCTCTTCAACCAAAGAGCTCCAGCGCCTCAATGGAAGGATCGCAGCATTAAATAGGTTTGTCTCCAAATCTGCAGATAAATGTCTCCCCTTTTTCAAAACTCTCCGAAAAGCCTTTGAGTGGAAACCTGAGGCAGAGGAGGCTTTTCAAAAGCTTAAAGCCTACCTAGCAGCACCTCCCCTCCTGTCACATGCTGCTCCTGGAGAGACTCTCCATCTATACCTATCTGCTTCCCCATCAGCGGTAAGCTCAGTGCTCGTTAGAAACAACAATGGTGTGCAGAAACCAGTTTATTATGTGAGCAGGGCGTACCGGGGGGCAGAAGTCAGATATTCAGCACTAGAAAAACTGGCACTCGCTCTGGTCACAACAGCGAGAAGGCTACGACACTACTTCCAGGGCCATCGTATGGTGGTCATCACCGACCAACCACTTAAAAGAATCTTGGGAAAGCCGGACGTGTCTGGAAGACTTCTTAAATGGGCAGTAGAACTCGGGGAATTCGACATTCAGTACCAACCTAGGACGGCCATCAAAGCACAAGCCCTAGCAGATTTCGTAGCTGAACTCACACCAACAGAGGATGGGAACAGTGAGGATCCCCAAATGCCCAACGAAGACATCAAAAAGCCTAACAAAGACCCTCAAGCAAGCGCCCAAGTCTCCTCCCTAGGAGCCCAAACAACTTTTTCTGATGCCCAGGCACCACAAGCTGCACCTCAGGATGCCCAGACACCACAGGCTGCACCTCTGGATGCCCAGGCACCACAAGCTGCACCTCAGGATGCCCAGGCACCACAAGCTGCACCTCAGGATGCCCAGGCACCACAAGCTGCACCTCAGGATGCCCAGGCACCACAGGCTGCACCTCTGGATGCCCAGGCACCAGCTGCACCTCAGGCTGCACCTCAGGATGCCCACACCACAGGCTGCACCTCTGGATGCCCAGGCACCACAAGCTGCACCTCTAATTCCTGCACCACAGGCTGCACCCTTGGATGCCCAGGCATCACAAGCTGCACCTCCGCATGCCCAGGCACCACAGGCTGCACCTCCCCGGTCTTCCACTTTAAATTCCAAATTCTCCATTCATCTGCTTTGGAAACTCTATGTAGATGGCTCCTCGACTAGCGAAGGAGGAGGAGCGGGCTTAATTTTGATCAGCCCAGATGGCACCACTCTCAGATATGCGATGAAGCTCCACTTTTACGCTTCCAATAATGAGGCGGAATATGAAGCCCTCCTTTCTGGATTAAGGTTAGCAATGGAAATGGAGGTTCAACACCTTGCCGCCTACAGCGACTCTCAGTTGATAGTCAATCAAGTGAGGGGCGAGTTCGAAGCCAAAGGAGCCAAAATGCAAGAATATCTCAACATGGTCAGAAACATGATCACAAAATTTCACTACTTCCAGATAAACCACATCCCCAGAGAGGATAACATGGCTGCCGACGCACTCGCAAAGCTTGCTTCATCCATGGAAGCCTCATCAGGGGAACCAGTACTAATTGGTCACCAGTGCGATCCCAGCAGGATGGACATGGAGGCCACTAATGTTGACTGTGTATCCACCGAATCAGACTGGATGACCCCAATCAAGGCATACCTCCAAGACGGTGTGCAGCCAGATGATCCCCTAGAGGCCAGGAAGCTAAGGATAAGGGCCTCCAAGTTTGCCATCTTGCAGGACACTCTATACAAGAGAGGTTATTCCTTACCATGGTTACGATGTCTTTCACCTGAAGAAGCCCACTATGCCCTCCGAGAAATCCACGAAGGGATCTGCGGGAATCACTCTGGAGGGCGTTCCCTAGCCCACAAGGCGCTCAGACAGGGCTACTTCTGGCCTACCATGATGAGGGACGCTCAGGTTTTCTCCAAAAAGTGCGACAAGTGCCAACGCTTTGCCACTGTGCCAAGGCAACCACCCGAGGAGCTAACAACCATTTCAAGCCCATGGCCTTTCTCTAAGTGGGGCATCGATATCCTAGGTCCCTTGCCTCTCAGTAAAGGGCAGTGCAAGTTCGTGGTGGTGGCAGTCGACTACTTCACCAAGTGGTCAGAAGCAGAACCTTTAGCAAAAATCACAGACGCAAAGGTCAAAGATTTTATCTGGAAAAACTTGGTCTGTCGCTTCGGGATTCCCCATGCCATTGTCAGCGACAACGCCAAGCAGTTTGACAACAAGCTGCTGAACTCTTTCTGTTCTGACCTTCAAATAAAACAACCTCACTCCAGCCCGGCGCATCCACAAGCAAATGGACAAGCAGAGGTCATGGTAAGAACCGTGCTACGCAATTTAAAAACAAGGCTCGAAAAAGCAAAGGGCCTTTGGGTAGAGGAACTGCCAGGTGTACTGTGGGCTTATCGAACCACACCAAGAACCCCTACTGGGGAGACTCCTTTTTCCCTCGCCTTCGGAACCGAGGCGGTCATCCCTGTGGAAATAGGGGTACACTCCCTAAGGGTCCAACACCACGATCCCATCACCAACGAGGAAGGACTCCGTAGCAACCTCGACTTGGTGGAGGAAGCAAGGGAGATGGCTGTAGTCCGCAACGCGGAATATAAACGGCGCATGACAAGGTACTACAATTCGAGGGTGAAGCCCCGTTCTTTCCAACCTGGGGATTTGGTCCTCAAAAAAGTAATCCTCGCTACAAAAGATGCACGCGAAGGGAAGCTGGGACCAAATTGGGAAGGACCCTACCGCGTAACAGAAGTAGTGAGACCAGGCACCTACAAAATCCAAGATTCTGAGGGAAAAGTTTTACTCCATCCATGGAATGCAGAGCATTTGAAAAGGTATTACCAATGACACCTTGAGAGCATCAAAGCAGTAGAAATTGGGACTTGATTCGATTTTTAGCGGTGTAACCCAAGATTTTAATGTATTTTTATTCTTTGGGAATTATCACCCAATATCGCTTTTTATAAGCAATAAATTAATAAAATTTTCTAGGCCATTTACTCCAAAAAGATTTTCTGTATTTCATTTCAAAGGAGTATCGGTACAAAAATAAGGCCAGATACCGCCTTTTCAAAAAAAAAAAAAAAAAAAAATCAAAAGTCCCAAACACTCTAACTGCTCTCATGGTCGTCCCCCACCTCATCCTCATTGTCATCAACAGCATCAGATCTCCCCTCATCACTGTCGTCAGTAGGCACGAAAGACGAGAAGTCAATATTAGGGAAAGCGGTAGAAACTTTCCCTCGGAGATCCTCGAAACCATCAATAAAAGCATCTGCAAGACCGTTCTCCAAGTCTTCCTCAGCACGGGAAACTCTCTCCCTAGCAGCCGTCAGCTTTGCCTCTGCAACAGCTGTCTCTCTGAGCATGGCCCTCCCATGGGCCTCTACAAGCTCAGCCTCTCTGAGCGTGCTCCTCTCGCGGACTGCCAAAAGCTCAGCCTCTAGCTTAGTGGCCCTCTCATAGGCTGCAACAAGCTCACCATCTCTGAGCGCGCTCCTCTCGTGGACTGCTAAAAGCTCAGCCTCTAGCTTAGTGGCCCTCTCACAGGCTGCAACAAGCTCACCATCTCTGAGCGCGCTCCTCTCGTGGACTGCTAAAAGCTCAGCCTCTAGCTTAGTGGCCCTCTCATGGGCTGCAGCAAGCTCACCATCCCTGAGCGCGTCCCTCTCGCGGGCCGCCAGAAGCTCAGACTCTAAATTAGAAAACCTTTCATGTGCTGCCACAAGCTCACCCTCCCGGAACACGTCCCTCTCACGGGTCACCAAAAGCTCAGAATCAAGCTCGACAATCCTCTCCTGAGCAGTAATAAGCTCCCTCTGCACAAGGCTAAGATCCAGCTTCAGTTTGTCTTGATTATAGGCCCTCGAAAGCAAGCAGATGGAGGAAGTCGAAACCTAAAAAAAAAAAAAAAAGAAGGAGTCAAAAACACAGGAAACGACTGGAGAAAGGGAAATAGCAAACCCTTACCTGAGCCAGACCTTCCAAATACGTGTTGACGATATTATCAGTGCCCGAAGCGCTAAGCTCAGAAACTTCTGGCCCAAACACAAACCTCCCAAGCCTTGCCCGGATAGCTGCTGGTCTCCCCATCATAGCACCAGCCCAAATCGGCACTTGGGTAGAAGTTCCTGAACAAGGAGGAGACAAAGGAGGGGTAGCACAAGGAGAGGATAAAGGTGGAACAGATGTGCCTGGCAAGGAAGACTCTGGAGCAGCAGTTGGAGAAGTTGCTAGTTGAGAAGAAGCCACCGTGGAAGCCACATGGGGAGCATCATCTGTCCTTATCACTTTGGAAGAAGGAGGGCTCCTGCTAGAAAAACGGGACACCACCACCCTCTTATTCGCTGCAAGAAATAGAGAAGGGTTAAAAAAAAAAAAAAAAAAAAAGGGGAGAGGAAACTAGCTCACCCTTTTTCTTCGAAGAGGAGCTGCCAGATTTCTGAGATGGAGCTACAGCTCTAGTATACTTGGGCAGGAGAACTCCCAAATCTTTGCAAGGGCAAGCTTTGACAGCCTCCAATTTCCACTCCTGGTCCCGGGAAAGCACAGGTATATCTACATAGAAAAAGTGAGCACACACAAAAAAAAAAAAAAAAAAAAGAAGAAGTGTGCAGCATACCGGGCTTTTTAGCAGCACCCCAATGTGTTGGCACCAAAACTCTGTCGGCTTCTGAAGCCCATTCTCCACCAATAAAGAAGAAACAAGATTTCCAGCCGCCGCAATTAGAGCGCATCCCTGTAAGCACTGTACCACTCCGCGCGGTAAAATAATACCATCCCCTATTTGGTGTAGGGGTTTCGCTCAAATTATATGCTGCATGAAACTCCATAGGGGAAGCATCCTCGTGGTGCACTTTTCTCCATAAGGCAAGAAAACCGAGGAGGACTCTCCAACCGTTGGGTGCTAGTCGCCCCGGGGTCAAGGAGAAGTAATGCAAGACTCGACAAATGGGGGAAGACATGGGAAATCTTAACCCAGCCTCAAGCATCTCCTCGTAAACGACAATATCCCCGGAAGAGTCATCGCAAGCAAACTCGCCCAACTCAGCCCGACGGCACAACACGGTCGGAGGGATGCGATAAGTAAAAACAAGCTTAGAAATATCTTCATCTGAACAGAACAAACTACGAAGGGTGCTCACCTTAGACCCGTCATCATCGGGTCCCACTTTGCTGTTACGTTTCTTCTTCCGGGGCCTTAAGGAGTAGTCCAAATCACCATTGGGAGAGTCTTGAAGAACTTGAATCGGGGAAACTACAACAAGGGCTTGATCATCAATGGCAGCATCCAAAGCTTCCCTACTGCTTGCAATTTCTAGCCCAACGCCTGAAAGTGTGTCTGACTGCTGTTGCTCATCCAAACAAAGTTGCCCAGTAGCTTGAAGGGTGCTTGGCCTTTCAATATTACACAAAAAAGAATTTTCGGCGCAAAAATCAGCACCTAAGGCGCCCAAATCAGCACCTCGAATGAGAATCGGATCAGCCCGTGCTCCCAGGCCACTGTCTAGCTCTCCCTGACAAACCTTGGACTGATTTTCAGCGCCCCCCGATGGAAAAATGCTGCTGCCCAGCGTTCCAAAGCTGCCCAGCGCAGCAGATCTGAAGCTGTCCGGGACAGCAGAAGCAGCAGCTAGGCTGCTGCCCAGCGCACCTGGGCTGTCCAGGACAGCAAGCCCAGCGCCCCTGGGCTGTCCAAGACAGGAGGAGCAGCCCCTAGGCAGCTGCCCAGGCCCCCAGCGCGCGCAGAACAGCCGCCCAGGCCCCCCGCGCGCGCGCGCGCGCGTCGCCCAGCTGCGCGCCCCGCGCGCGCGCGCGCGCCGCCCAGCTGCGCGCCTACGCTGCGCAGCCGCGTGCCAGCGCTGCCCAGCCGCGCGCCCAGTGCTGCCCAGCCGCGCGCCCAGCGCGCCTTCGCCCCTCCTCGCCTCCTCTTCGCTACCCAGCCTTTCAATTTCAGATCCACAACTTTCTTCAACCTCCACCAATCCCTCTTCAATCGACATTGTTCACTTGAGAAGCTCAACTAGCAAGGAAGAAATCACACTCTTGGAAGGATTGAAGGAGAACACACACTTTGGCTTTAACAAAATGGGTAGGACTTGAGTTCTCAAAATCTTCAAGAGGTGGGTGCTCAACCTTAAAAATAAGTGAAGTGGTAATTTGAAGAAGAAGACTATATTTATAGTCTAGGATTTTTCAAAAAGAGGAAAAAAGCCCAAATAGACTAATATGGGCCCTCTTCAAAATAAAGTAGGCAAATAGAAAATTATGGGCCCTCTTCAAAACAAAGTGGCCAAAAAGAAAGTCATAAGCCATTTTTTCAAAACCAAAAGGCCAAACAAAATATTATAGGCCTTCTTTAAAATAAAATGGAAGAAACCTAAAAAAAAAAAAAAGAAATCAATGCCTCCTTCTCCAAGTCTCCTTGGACATGGGGCATTGGGGGGCAAATGATGGGTTAAGCCCAAGTAGTCCAATTTATGTATTAAAGCCCAATCCCGGTTGAGGAGCCCAACCTCATCGTGAACCCACCAAGCCTTAGGGAGCCCAAGGACGGTTGGACTTCTTGCTTAGCACGTCACCAAGAGGAGAGCACGGTTGGACTTCTTGCTTAGCACGTCACCAAGAGGAGAGCACGGGAAGTTTATCTACACTGCCTTAGGGAGCTCAAGGCCGGTTGGACTTCTTGCTTAGCACGTCACCAAGAGGAGAGCACGGTTGGACTTCTTGCTTAGCACGTCACCAAGAGGAGAGCACGGGAAGTTTATCTACACCGCCTTAGGGAGCCCAAGGCCAGTTGGACTTCTTGCTTAGCACGTCACCAAGAGGACAGCACGGTTGGACTTCTTGCTTAGCACGTCACCAAGAAGAGAGCACGAGAAGCTTATCAACGGTCCAATCTTTGACCACGTTTCCTTCAAGAGTTCCCCAAACTCTTCCTTCCGTTGAGGATAAGTCGTGATCTCCACCGAAGATAATCTCTAAGCTGCGATAAAGAAGCCTTGAGGATATGTTATGATCTCCACAAGAATGATCTCTTATCTACTATAAAATGGCTCTAATCTGAGAGAGAAAGGGACACATGCTCCATCAGAGACTTTCAGAAGACGAACCGACTACCGGAGATTATTGTTTTTCTTTGATTCTCCATTCCCCCTCTCAAAGCTTGTATCTCCGTTCTCCATACCTTTGAATCAATAAAATACCCGGCGACTGAAGCCATTGAAGAGTGGACGTAGGTCGAATTGACCGAACCACTATAAATTGTGTCTTCTTTAATTTTCTCGTTGATTTCATTGCATTTATTATCTATACTTGACAGGTGGTGTACAAAACTATTTTTGTGCATCATCATGTACAATCCCTTAAACCTATAAATATGATAGACCATGTATCACCCAAGTAAGGAATACACTCAGCAACCCAAATACAGCTTCCTACCATTACACCTTCTGACTCTATAATTGGAAGGTCAACTGCCGAAGCCCCTCTGGCCCTCGACTTCGTTTCATAGGAGCATTGATTGCTGGCAACCAGATCATCGTTCTAGGTGGCCAGATGATCATTTCCTCCATCATCAATAGAGAACACAATTTTGAATCAACAACCATGATAAATATGAAGTCCTGATGATAAAGTATCAAATAAAAAGACACGTGAGATTAGTTACTCATCTTTAAAATCAAAGTCTACAGCCAGGGACGATGGCAAGGGGAGGTATGGAAGAAGTAGGATAAAATTATTAATAAGATATAGTAATCCAATACAAAATTAGTACAAACTTATAATAACATAACATGAATCATCTAATGACTCGAATTGAATACAATGACAATGAGTTTAGTTCATAATCGAATTGAATAATCAGGCCTGTTTTGACACTAGCATGAATATAATGACATAAATCTAATTATATGTGACTGATGCACAATATGACTATGATTATATATGACTTTATTAAGTCGGGTTTATATTAATTAAATTTTGACATGACATAACTTGATGCTAAACTAGCGACACACGCTTTAATATAGTTTAAGTTATGGTGGACAGTTGTTGAATTCGAAGAAAATGGTTGGTACAAGTCTACACACCGTATGACAAAAAAAAAAAAAGACAAATGGGAGAGAAAGATTAAAAGAAGCAAGAAATCAACAACGACCAAGATGAAATTTCATGTTTTTTGTCTGAAATTGGACCCAGATAGGACCCATGAATATTGAATATGCTAGACATGTTTCATTTCTAGAAGTTTTCTAAGGCTCAGACGTACGTCAATATTTCACAATATTTAGAAACAAAATTCAGTAATAATAAAATAGTGAACTAATTTAGAGCAAATTATTGAAAAATTTTGATGAGATTAATGTTAATTAATTGAAAAAAAAAAACTATTTATCGAGAATATCTTGAATAAGTTGTGCTCTTGTATCTCAATTTATACCTTAAAGGTAATTTTTTTTTTCAACGGTCAGAGGTGTTGTCAAGTTACGCGTATTTCGATTAATTTTCTCTCCGGTTCAATCAAAGACAGGTCATCCAAAATTCGAACTTAAAACTTCTGAATTTATAATTCGTCTCTATTACCACTTGAATTACATCGTTATGTTTCCTTATGGTGACTTTAACATGTGATTTATAATTGCTTTGCCAAATAACGCCCTGAACTTTAGAGCAATGCTATTGAGACCTAATTTATTAATATAATTTACTGACTTAATTCACTATGACATTTAGATTAACTGTAGGTCTCATAAAATATTGGACTTAGAGTTGATCCAATGATTCCTATAAAGTCATATTATTATGTTGACAAATTAGGTTAGATTTTTAGGTAAAAATAACATTATTCTTATTTAATTGTTGATTTATTATTAAATAGTGACATCACATGACAATGATAACGTGTTATCACCATAAAAAATGTGGATAAAGTTTTTCATTTTTTCGATGTGCAATGGTGGATCTTGCCTACACCCAGATAGAGGTAAGGGGAAAAAATAGATATATGATAAGAGTTTTATACAGAGCATAATCAAGAGTGAGTAACCAAGCAATTTATTCCATGTGAATCGAACCTGAAATATAATTCTCACGTGCTTCAAGCAATCCTCTCAATGGGGCGCTAAGTACCACTGGACCATGTAACTTCGTGGTAAAATTGATTTATGGTAGGCAAGACTCAACTTTAGTTTAACTGATACTTGGAGGTAAACAACTTATATCCAAAAGGTCCATTTCACAATACTTTTACGGTGTTAGTATTTTTTTCATTTTTTGTATTAGAGTCAAGGATGTTTAGGTCAATTTATACGTATTTCGATTAATCCTCTTTTCTGTCCGGTCAAAGACAACATTCACATCAAAAGTAAGAACTTTTTGAGAATAAACGAGGCTTGATAACATCCAAGACAAGTCATTTTAACTCAATTGGAGGCACTTGCCCCCACCCAAAAAGAAAAAGTTATCATGTGGCACCAAACAATTCTACGGCTGGCTTTAATACTTCATTTGGATTGACAAAGACGGAAGGTGAAGACATAACAATATCCCTCCCAGCTAAGAAATTGCAAACAAAAAGTGAAAAGAAAAACAGGTGAAAGCTCGAGCGAGCATAATTTCTTGTTAAGTGTAATTCGCAAAGATGCTTGGAGATCTTAGTAGTGCAGTCACTTTGCTTCCGCAGTCGCCGAGCCGAGGATCAGTCCGACTCCCTATAGGAGACAAGCTCTTGTCGCAGTTATTCTATAAAAATGAATCTTCGTCGAATCTCATAATGGGTTGGTTAGTTTCCCCATATCTCAAGTTGGAGGCCAGACGGGAAATGTTGTTCATACTTTTTTACAAAAATTACAAAGGATATTCAACCAAATAAACATATAAGAGCCACATAAAGAAAGAAAAAAATGGTAGTCAATGCACGAGCTCCCTCTCTGCAAATCCTTGAATGGTTAGATGTGTGCAATCTCGGTCTGCGTGGTGCAAAGAAATTGTTTCCTTAAATTGAATCCATGATATCTATATTATAGTAAACAACTTTACCATTATACGAACACCCGACGTAAGTAACATAGAGAGGATGAGGCAGAAAAAAAAGAGGGGGCGGAATTGGATTCACAAAGGTCTAGAGATCTCAGATGAATTCAAAAGTTCTTCCAAATAATCAGCACCCAAATCCTCAAACTCCACCACATTCTCTCTCTTCACTTCTCTCCCTTTTCCTGTTCTGCTCTTACTTTTCCTTCTCATGGAGTGCCTTTTCTTCAGAGCCAACACTGGGGAACACTCATTTTCAGCAATACACTTCATGTCATGGAGAGATTCACAAACTCTTTCAACTGGAAAATTCAGAATAGCACCCGGACCGCGAGTCGAAAAAGCAGCTTGATCATAAGCCAAAGCAGCAGCTTCTGCACTGTCAAATGTGCCCAACCATACCCTTATGCCATTCCTAGTTGAATCCCTTATTTCTGCTGCAAATTTGCCCCATGGCCGCCTTCTAACTCCTCTGTAGTATTTTTCTTTTTCGGGTTCTTCTTTCGAATTAGAAGTAACTTCATCTTCCTTCGTAATTCTGTGGGAGGAAATTGTTGTTTGGGATGTTTTTTGTGCAGCAGCTTCTGCTAGAACACCATAGAGAAGCATTTCTTCAGAGTCGTTTTCGTCGAAAGGGAGAGAATTGTTAGAGTTTAGACCATCCCATGAGAGAGAATCAGATGATCCGAAGGAAGAATCCGTTGAGAAATCGGAATCCAGGAAGGGGAAGAAAGAGGAATCCATGGGAAATGATGGTTGCTATGGTTTTGAATGTGTGTATGTGTGTAGTATAGACTACTCTGTTTCTAATAGTTCGTGTTGGGGTTACCTCCTTTAAATACCAAAGGGAGGATTTGAATGACCAACCAGTGGGGTGGGCTACTCAACCATTTTCATGTCGGAGGTTTGAGTCTTTAAGAGTTTATATTAGGATTCGGTAATTGACCACTATACTAACTCAATTAGGTTCATTTTCAAAATATATATAACTATAGTTAGAACCTCATAATCTCACCACCTATAAGGGTAGTCTCTGATTATTTTTCTTTACCTCTATTCCTTTTTTAATCACCACAAAAAAAAAAAAAAAAGATTTGAATGTGAAATAAAATAAAGAACGGACTCCGTCGCTTGGTGGATTGAAACACTCTAGATTTAGTCCAAGTTATAAAATTTGAAGGGGAATTGCATTTTCATCCTTCAAAGATTTCAAGATTCTCATTTTCTACTTTCAAAAATTAAATTTTTACATTATACTCTTAATTTATCAAAAGTATTATAATGTAACCTTTTTGTTAAATTTTTTGTCAGTGTCAATGAGATGATTTTTGACAAAAAAAATAACGGAAACTAACAGAAGATTCACATTGTAACATTTTTTTATACATTAACGGTGCAATATAAAAAATTTAATTTTTGAAGGTATGAAATAACAATCTTAAAAATTTTTAAGGTACAAAGTGCAAAAAGTCCAAATTTGAATTCAATCTAATTCCGATTTCATTTCAAAACATTTAATACTAGTATTATGAATGTTTGAAATTTTAAACTTGGGGGATTTTAATTATAGAAGTAATTTTCTTGGTCCCTACCAATGGGATAATTGGCATATGGGTCAATTGAAACCAGGCGGCGAGGTCATGGTCATACAAGCATTCGAGTGACTTCATTATATCTCAGCTTGGACATTTTTCATTTGGCATCCACTTGGCAGATGTGACTCTAATCATGAGCATTAGGGTACGTGTGTTACCGTTAAACAGGGATGTCAATTTTTGACTTAAAGACGAACCCGACTCGAACTTAATCTCATGCGAACCTGAAAATAACATGATTAGTTAACACGAATAATAAATAGGTCAAATTAAAGTTCGACACGAATAACATGATTAATGGGTACTGTAGATAAAAAATAATTATTTAATGAGTATTGTAGAAAAAAAATAAGAATTTTATAATTTTTTAAATAGTATTATATTAGTTGTTCTCAAATTAAATAATTTTTTATTAACACGAATATTGACACGAATCCGATACGTACTGAAAGTGATACGATACAAAAAAAATACAATCGAAAGTAATACGATACGAAACTGATATGACCCGACACGATTGACGCCCTACGGTTCAAGGTCCTCTGCAATTAATTTTTTAATGTAGAATTGTTGCTGATCAATACATTGTCGTTTTGGTGTAATACTATGTTGTTTTGATGAACAGTAGAAAAGTCGGACCCATAAAAGTTAATATTTTTAACGACCATGCGATGTTCATTATTTATCTTGTACATAATTTAAATTTCACATAAACGGTCTTGAGATTAAATAAATATTTCGTTGATGATTTATTTTTGATTAAATTGAAAAAAAAATTAATTAAAATATGCGTTAAACTGATATGGACAATTCTGACAATTGAAAAAAAAACGTATGACGAATATCAAGTTGCAATTAATCCATTCTTTTATTGTTGTACCGCACGTCTTAAAATCAACCCATGCCCGACAATTTGCCACCTCCCTTACTCAAATTGATGAAGTTCCTTTCTTTGCAGTGTAAAGGGCGTTTGATATGTCAAAACCAACGACCATTCGAACAAGTCCCTTGCTTTAGAAGTTTAACACATCATTGTGCAATTATGGATAGGGGAATGCTATATGAATTTAAAAAGTAAACTTAAAAATTAGATTTGATAATTTCAATAATTAAAGAGGTAGTGAGGCCCAATAAATACTGGAACCCACAGTGAAATCAATTGTTGATATTATCAAGTTTAGTTTTTAAGTTCATGTAGCATTGCTCATATGGATAATGTCTCCTAACATGGAGTAGTCGTGTCATGGATTTAGATTCCTCCAATGCTTTTTTCTCTACTTTTTATCTTGATAAATTACTTACTATATATTAGTGAAAGATCTGCTTATATACAATAGGCACGACATATCATTCATCATGTGTTAGTGAGAGATTAATTAATATAGCGAATGAGAATATATTATGGAGAGAAATGAAAAATATATACGCCAAGGACTTTAAATCCCTTCCTTAACGCAAAACTTAGAAACTTCTTTATGTTTATAAGCAAGGAAAAAATAATGTTCTTTCTCACAATTTTTGGTTGGAGTTTAAAGGATTGTGAAGTGATTAAAAAAATCCTCAAAAATGAATAGAAGGATCAAAATTTTGTTTTGGTATATTGTTTTAGTCACTTAAAAAACAAAAATATTTTGACATATTTTGAAAAAATTTCGACCCGTTTCAAAAACATAACAAAAAAAAATATAAAATACAAATTTTTTTTTTTCAAAATATTGATTGAAATATATCAAAATATCTTGAAACATTTCAAAACAATTGTGTAATTGCATTGAAATATAATATAATATATTAAAATATTAGAATTTTGATTCTGATTTGTTTAGATATCTTTGAAAACGAAAATATTTTGAAAATTTAAGCTATTTCAAAATAAAATTGTTATCCTCGAAGCAAGGCAAGGTTTTTTCATTTGGGTTGTCTTTAAACAGATAAGTATGGTAGACTTGTCATTCGAATTTAGTTACGTGTTTGCCTATCAATTTTGTTTACAATCTTCCCCTCATTTTGCATCTCTGTTTGGGATTCATGTGAACTCATGCCACAATAATGAAAAAAAAGCTGGCAAATTCACGTAATCCTGTTTCAATCAATAAAAACCTGTGCCACGACATGACCTTTTCATATGACTACAAACCTACAAAATAATAATAATAATAATGATTTGGGCATCTATTCAAATCTTTATCCTAAACAAACTGGTTCAAATTCCTACCACAAATGTCTAGATACAGGCCCCAATGGAGTCCATGAAATGTTTTAAAGTCATCAAAACTCAGTGACATGTTTGGACTTTGTGATATGTCTGGAGGAGATCAATAATCCATTCACTTCACTACTTCTCATATTTCTTCTTACTAATAAATCGTCGTCATAATTTCGACAGGTGTCTGTTACTCGTAAATAAGTCCATTATCACTTTGTACAGTATTGAACTATATTTTTGAAGGGGTAATAATTTTTTTTTTTTAATTATTGATAAAACTCATTGTATATAAGTAAGTCCATAACTAATATATGGTAAATAATAATCTATTTTGAATTCAATTGGGCAAATCCTATCCCAACACACCTTATCTGACCTAATTTTATTTTATTTTTTTCTAGTCTTTGGTAAATGATGAACATTTGAGAGAAAATATGTTAAAGCAAGTCTAAAAAAGACCGGATACAATAAATAGACAAAGACCCACACATTCACGCGTGATACCTTTGGCTTTCAAGATTTTCTATCTGGGAAAACCTGATTTAGGGATAGGTATTTTATTGGCCAGGTACAAACAAATTCCTCTCTTCTTCTTTTTTTTTTTTTTATGGGGAAAAAGAGGGGGGGTGGGGGGGTGTTGAATTTTTACAATTTACACCTTTCAAGTTTGGGTCGAGTATTAATTTGGTACTTGGAGTTTCAATCGCAACAATCGAGTCAAAAAAGTTTTAAATGTTCTAATAAGTCACTTCATCCCAATATGTCACTTAATCTAACAAAATAAGAGGATTAGCGGTTGATCGGATGGCCACTGCAATCTGTCGTTAGACTCGTTAGGTCATGGATTCAAAAATCAGTGTTCCCTTTCTTACAAAAGTTTGGAGTGACCCCAAAAAAGAAATCTAACAAAATAGAGTCACATGACCAATATTTCACATTCTAAAGGGGCATGTGTTGTCATGTTATAAATAAAACTTTGTTTAATGATAACACTAATGTTATTGAGACATAATTTAGAAACATAAATTGAAGATTTAATACATTATGATCATTGGATTGATAGTGGTGTGTATTCAATACTGCAACCCACTGACAATCTAATAACCATAATCATTAAATCTCTAAATTATGTCTCAATAGCATTGTTTGATCGGATAATTAGCCCGCCTATCTTATGACTTAACTCATCTTGGCAACTACTTAGGGTCAGGATATGAAGAATTTATCTCTCATGAATATTCTAATTCAAGCGTGGATGACTTGTTTTTAACCAGACTAAATAAGGAATTAGTTAAAGTGTATGTATGCTGACTCGAACACTTGCCTGTTGAACTAAAAAAAGAAAAAAAAGAAAAAGATGACAAACTAAAAAGAAGACCGAGAGCAACCAAGACACAAGATAAGGGTCAATAGCCACAGATTTAGATTGCATTGTTTGGCAATACAAACATTAATTTTTAAATAAGTTACATGTTGATCATATGACTCATTTTGTCATGTAAAGCTAACAGATTTGAATGTAATGACAAAATTGAAATTCAATTAAATTTTAAAGACTTGATTGTTCTAATAAGAAACCCATGGACCAAACTTAAACTTGGCCCAAACTTGAAGGATGCGAATTGTACAGGAGCGGAACCAAATTGTCGTTTATGGGTGGGCACCCTACCGAGGTAAATTTTTTTTCCAATTGATGAAAACAATATGATATATTATTTTTATTTGCATCATATTTGCTAATTAAAAATTCATTAGACACAAAAGGGGCAAAGATCGGTGTAGAAACCATTAAAAAAAAAACCAACAAAAATATACTTACTATGGCCCTTAACAAAAAAAAAAAGTTTAATTACAACCATTTTCAATTAATCACAATGATTTTTTAATTCTTCCCTATCAATACTATTGTAGACGTAATTTTGCACACTACACAATGACCTTGAATTTTGTTATAACACTAACAAATAAAAACGAATTTTATTATGAAAATATTATTTGAATCTAGTTTTTTACTATTTGCTTACTTAATTACTTACGATTATTAGATTGATGACGAGTCCCAATAACAGATTTACTCCTAGGGTATATGCCCATTGAGTTCCTTTGGTAACCTTTTCTCTTCTTTGTATCCAAGAGGTTTCAACTTGTGTAAGAGTTTTGTCTTTTCATTTGGATTCTTGTTCAAATTCAAATTAGCTTCATGATCATATGCCTACGTTCATCTCAACTCGATTTGTTTTTGTATTATGAGCTCGAATTCAGGCCCAACTTAAAAAAATTTAAGAGTTTTTTGGAAGTCGGTACACTTAATTAGACTTATTTGACAAAAAGTATATACAATAAAATGTGAGTTAAAAAGACATAAATGCCTATTTTAGGGTCATTTAATTCAAAATTTCTTATTTTTAATGCACCTTGATTCATGTGTTTGTTAATACATATAAATACGTATTTAATGCACATTTGATTCATATATATATATATATATATATATATATTGTTAAATATCTTATTTAAATTTTAAATTATCTTTAATGCACTTTGAAGCATGCGTATTTTCTTTTAAAAGTGATTTTGTTTTCAAATTATATTTAATGCACCTTGATTCAAGCTTTTTTTTTTGGAAAATAATTTTATTTTCAAATTAATTTAATATCCGAATAATGTAATAGTATAATAATAACAGTGTAACAAATACACTGTAACAAAAACAGTATTCAGTAGTTTTGTGTATATAGCAACAAATTCAAAACGGAGATGAACTATTTTGAATGAAATTATATGTTTAATAAAATGTAATAGTACAATATTTTGTGTAAATAGATTGTTACATTGTTATTGTTATACTGTTACATTGTTAGTGTTACACTGTTACACTTTATATTGTTACACTATTACACTATTCGGATATTAAATTAATTTGAAAATAAAACTACTTTCTAAAAAAAAAATGCATGAACCAAGGTATACTAAAAGATAATTCAAAATTTAGATAAGAGATTTAACAACAAGTATATATTTTAATATATATATATATATATATATATATATATATTTTAATATATATATATTAAAGTTCTCCCATAAAAGTAGGAGATGTTTAATGCATCACTTTTCAAAGAAAAATGGTGCATTAAATATATTTGGATTAATGGAGGGCAAAAATGTCACAATAAAAATAGCTAAATTCAAATTATGTACTTGGATACAAATAAGTATCAAAATTAAGTACTTAATAGCCCTATATTTTTTAGTGTGTATGTTTTCGTAAATAAATCTAATTTAGTGTATCTCCTTATAATTTACCCAAAATTTAACCAACGCATCATTTTTTAAGTTAAGAATCCTTCTATATTATTTTGTTCAGTATTAAAAAATGATATTATTTTATAAATGAATCCAACCCAAGTGTATTATGTTTTAAGACTCCGTGTTATAACTCTCTCGTGTAGCTCTTTTTTTTTTTTTTAACCGTGTCAATGCAGGTGAGGGGTATTTGAGCCAGTGACTACCATAATATAACTGGGGTCTTTAAAAAATAGAGTAAGACCGTAGTCCTCTCCATCCAAGGTTCAAATTTTTGTTTCAATCACTTTGAAAACGAAAAACATATTTCAACCTGTTTTAAAAATATTTCAAATTATTTTTAAAAAAAATAGAAATAAATAAATAAATTGAAAACTATTTTTGCAAAACGTTGACCAAAATATAACAAAAAATTTTAAAAACACTTTAAAATCTTTTAAAATAATTATGTAAATACATCATTTTCTTTCGAGTGTTTCGAGAGTTTTGAAAAAAAAAATTAATCATTGTCTTCATCTTTAGCTTTAGAAGTGAGAATTGAGTCGAAAATATGGACCTTGTCATTATCATGTGACTAGGTGGTTAGGCGAGCTATGACTATGATGCTTACAGATTCATGGTACATGGTCGAATACTTTTGATGTTTTTCCAACGTTTAGATTTGCAATTCTCTTGATGGGTCCCATTTTTCCTCTCCTTTTCCAGCACATTATTCTTAACTAAATGTCAACTTCATGATGCTCCCACCGTTGTTTTCGCCGGTGACTGAACTAAATCTATATCACTCGAAATGTAAAAATTCTTAGAAAACAATACCAAACAGTAGCTAAATATTTGTGGTCAATAAATATGCTCAATGCATAGCCCGTCCAAGTAGAAGCGTAAAAGAGGTCTACATATCCTCCGATTATTCTTTCAAGCTCACCAGTGACCACCTTGACTTGAGCTCAGATAGAACATATTACCGAGGAAAGAGGATGGATAGCCTTAGTGAAATAATGCTAATGTTTATGAGCAGTGGAACACATCCCAAAAGGTTTAGTCACAAGCCCTCTTCAAATGTAGCTGTTAGGGATAGAAATCGCGCGTTCGGATCTCATTCCTGAACTCAAGGATTCTGGCTGACCTGAACCCCTTCCTAGTGCAATTCAGTAGCATTTACCTCTTAGTACCCGTACGGAAACTTCGTCCCACATCGACTGAGAGTCGTCTCCCCCACCCCCTTATAAGCCTGAGCCCCTTAGAGATGGGTACCCACTAACCACGAGTTCAGGGATGAGATTCGAACGCGCGATTTTTACCTTAACAAAAAGACTTGATTAAGTGGTTAGTGAGTGCCCATCCCTAAGGGGCTCAGGCTTATAAAGGGGTGGGGGAGACGACTCTTAGTCGATGAGGGATGAAGTTCCGCACGGGCACTGAGAGGTAAAGACTATTGGATTGCCCTAGGAAGGGGTACAGGTCAGCTAGAATCCTTGAGTTCAGGGGTGAGATCCGAACGCGCGATCTCTTATAGCATGTTTGGATGGAATTTGGGTGATCGATTGGACAAGTTTTGATGAAGCCCACCCGCCCCCAGTTTGATGAAGCCCTTATACATGGGTTTGAGGAAGTCTCGGTCTATTTAAATCTCATTTCTGAGAAGGCCATCCAAATTTGGGATATGACAATGAATTCAACTATTTTTTTAAGGAAAATTTGGAGGTTGATTCCCCTTTATGGCCTTATTTAGTGATAAGTCTATCAAGGAAACTTGTGTAATATTAAGTCCATTTTGATATTCATTGTCCAAAATACCATCATTAATTATATTTAATTATAACAAATTTGAAAAATAACTCCTAAATTTTAGGAGTTTGACTAAGTGACTAACATTAAGATTCTCTCTCTCATATTTATCTATATTCATATATAAAATATGATTATTTATTTTTCTCATATATATATATATATATATATATATATACTAATTATTGCTCGTGCCTGAAAGCATGGAGTAATAAAAAAAATGGTCAACAATAAAGACATTTATATTTATATTTAAAATCAAATCATAAACATAAAGGAGAAAAAAAAGATTTTAAACAATGGTTGTAGTTGAAATGAACGGTGGTAGTGTGATGGACGGGGGTTGTGGAAAATGGTAATGGTTATGGTGGGCGGCGATGATCGTGGTGGTGGTGGCAATCATGCATAATAATGGTGATGGTAGGTTTTTTATGACGATAATGGTAGTGACAGTCATGGGTGACTGTTGTGGTGGTGGTGGGTGTGGATGGCGGTGAGCGACAGTAATGGTGACTGGTAGTGGTGGTTGTGTGGCGACGACGGTGGCGGTGGACAATGACGAGTGTTTTTGGACAACAATGGTGATGGGTGGTGGCAAATGACAACAGTGATGGGTGATGGCGAATGACGGTGATGGTTGGAATGGGTGACAATAAGTGGCAGCGATGATGGGTGGTGACAAGTGGTGGTGGTAGGTGCGGTGGGAGTGAGTGACAGTGATTAGTGACAATGATGGGTGACTACAAATGGTGGTGGGTTGTAGAAGTGGGTGACGGTGGGTGATGGTGGACAACGATGGTGGTGGTAGGTGCTAGCAGTGGGCGACGGTGATAGTGGAATGATGGTGATGGTAATAATAAATATAAGAATGAGATGACAATAATAGTAGGTAGTGGTGGTGGACAATGAAGGTAACAATAGGTGGTGGGGTGACGAAAGTGATGATGGTGATGGGATGGTGACAGTGGTGGTGGTGGTGGGGCACTGGGGATTATAATGGTGGTGGGGGGTGGTGACAGTGGCAGTAGTAGTGGTAGTGAGGGTTGTGATAAGGTAATAGGGGTAGGAGTGATGGTGGGACAGTGACGATGGTAGTAGTGATGGTGGTGGGGTGGGTGTGAGCCGATGGGGGTGGCGGTGGTAGTGGTGCTGATGATGGAGGTGGTTGTGATGGTGGTGATGATGATAGTGGAGTGACGGTAGTGGTGATAGTGGTGAAGCGGTGGGGGGGTGGTAATGGGGTTGTTCCAAATACTAAATTTTTTTTTTTTAAAAAGTACTTATGAAAGTTATTGATTTTAAAAGTACTTTTGAAAAATCATCCCAAGCACACATTTAGAGGTCTATTTTCCTTATTAAATTTGAGGTGTTAATATTAACTATCAGATTAACTTTAAAATAAAATTTAAAGCGATTTTCAACCGTAAAAAGTAAAAATCATTTTTTTTTATCTTATGAAAGATGAATTATATTGTAGTTTATTATATATATAGTATAATTTTAAATACAATAATAATAATAATATTAAGTACTAATATTTGAAAAATATATATATATATATATATATATGTATAGAGAGAGAGCGACAGAGAGAAAGAAAGAGAGAGAGATAGAGTATTGGTTGCTCTTTGAATTTGAATTTTAAATTTATGTAAAAAAAAATTATTAGCATATATTTATTGATAGTAAATTAAGGGATAATAATTCTCAAGTTAGAAAACTAATTTAAAATTATTTTTAAGGAAGCGTATTTTGGAGTTTTAAAAAAAATAGCGGACTTAACTATTTATTAGTAAGATTAAAAATAGACTTATCTTTAAATAAGTTTTCTTGATTTACTAAGCTCATTATAAGTCATTTAAGGAGGACTCAATCATAATTTTTACCTTTTCTAAACCCACCCAAACCATTGTAACAAATGGACCTTTATGCCATTCTGACATTGAAGGCCTCCAACGGAGTAAGGCTGGGAATACCTGCATAGCGCGATGCCAACACAAACAGGTTTAGCACAACATTTGACAATGAAAGTTGGCTTACTGAAAACCATTAATACGTTTACCTCTTTCATGGAAGCTCACCCAAGAGCGGGGGGCCCAAACTCATAACAGACTTCCACGAGTCCCCGAAAATTAAAAAGAAGCGTTGGGTCTACCCCTCACGGGAAGGCAGAATATCAACGACCAAAGGAGGATGGAAATACCATTTCCAAGAGAGATTGCTGAAGAAAGGAAGGAAGTCGAAGGAGAGGTCAAGGTAATAGAAGAATTCATAGACAGTAAGAAAAATTTCGAAGCCTTGCATGCGCCAGAATATGAAAAAACTGACCAGGGTAGCCAATCCCTCAGGGAAAAGGCGAGAGGGACATAAGCCGTGATGGGAGAGAACCCGGGCGAAATCTTGATAAAGTGGGAGTTGGAGGCCACTCTTGAACGCGTCCTCACAAAAAGCAACCTCACTTGGAAAGAATATGCTACAAGGTTCATCCGAAGAAAGGGCTCTGACCCCAGGTCTTCATGAAAGTCGTATCGACTCTTTATATCATCAATTTTCGTAGAGGTAAGTTGGGAAGGAAGAAGGAAAATGGAGACTCAATCGCCTCTTAACGACTCTCAAGCACACTGCTTGAATAGTGAGGAAGGAGCCATGAATCCAAGAGGTTAAGAGAGAGCGCTGGAAGGAGGCAAATTTTTAGTTCAAGAAAGGAAGACTTTTGGAAAGCAGTGAAAAGGCGGAGACTCAAAGCCCTTGGAAATAATTAGCACGAAAAGAACGACCGTTGGAATTTCGCAATCAAGATAGCATTAAATAATGGCACCAGTTCTGTAGAAGTTGTTAAACCGTCTAAGGGTTCACTTAAATGAACAACCGCATCATACACTGCAGCAAGAAACGAACAGTCACCAGCAATATTTCCCAAAAAATCACGCAAGTGCGTGTGGCCAAAAAGTAACCCAAAAGACAATATTACTCCAAATAGGCCAAGGCCTCCGTGGCGTAAAAGGGCAAGGGAATATAGCACCAACAAACATATCACCACAGGAAGAAAGAAAAATCTTATTACAAAAGAAAGTGTTTACAAGTATTGCAAAAAAAAAAAAATTGACAACAAAAAAACAAGCAAGCAAACGAACAGAACAACAAGAGTCCGCTCTTTAGGACTAGTCAGAAGGAGCATTTTATGTTTATAATAGTATTTAAACATGTTAGTTTCGTGTTATCATACAAATGAGAAAATAGAAAAATTATTTTTTTATGAATAAACGAGTTGATGGTGTCAATTTTGAGTTTGACGGATTGAACTGAATATGAACAGTTTATTTTTCTTATTCGCGTGTCAAATTATTTTTAAGTTTGTATCGAGTTATAATCAAGTTCGTGTCATAAAATTCATATTAAGTTCGAGTCGTGCTATCGTCTTAAAGTTAAAAATTTTCACCCCTAACTAAGGTAGACAAAATATATTTTTTTTATCATTGTATTTTTATATAGAATTAATGTATATATAATATATGTATATATAAAAAGATATATAGAGAAATAAGATACATCTCAACACAAATAATTAATTTTTCATTCACTTTCCTTCCGATTTTATAAGAATTGATTTTGATAAGTAGGAAAAAAAGTTAATTCATCTACTTTTCCATTCTTCTTATTTTCCTTTCCTACCCAATATAATATTTTATTTATCTCTCAAACTTTTCATCATTCTATTTTTTCATCATACTAAACTGAACATTAGGGTCTGAAGGTTTGAATAGGATTTTAAATACGGGCCACGGAGCCAAACAGTTGGGTCCAGGGGAGTCAAAACGCAGCCCACGGCCATAGATTCCAAGCTACCTTCCCATCACGTAATGGGGAGAAGTGGCCCACGGGCTTTTGAATTGTCAGGATTTTTGGGCTAGCCCTTGGGCCTCTTTTTACAAGGCCGAATTGAATGATTTGTAAACTTTTGATGAGAACTTGGTAATTTGACAATTACACTTACTTTAAACATATGCTAAAGGTCACTAAAACATTGTTTGAGACATTCTATGACAAAAGTATTTGTAAAATTAATTAAAATTCATACTATATAAATATTAATTACACAATTAACTAAAATCCTTGTAGGGCATTCTAGTAAATACATTTATTTAGCAAAAAAAGACATTGAATTCAATGTTTCGATTAAAAACAAGTAAATCGTATGATTCTTACTTTGTGTTACGATTAAAATGATGGATGACTGTCACTTGACAGTTAAATTCAGGCATTTGAACAAATAAGATTTATGTTTTTATTTTTATTAAAAAAATTGTCTTTAACATTGTTCAAACTCTTGATCTGTTGGCAAGGTCTAGTAGTCTCGATCATCTCAATTAACTTATCATCGCTAATACTATTTGATTGAGAATGGATGTAATGTATATTGACTCTTATAAAAGAAAAATTTAGAGAAAATTAATTGTAGAAGATTTAAAAGCATAAGATGAGAATGAGAACTAACGAGAAAGAAATAAAAGAGAGAATAATCGACCCATATTTGTTGATCCAATCTAGAACCGGCATAGATTATAGGATCCAATACCTGGCCCAGACAAGAGCAACAGACAAATCTGAAATTACCGAGAAGCCCAGGATTTTGAAAAACTGCAAATTGACTCTACACTTTCTAAGAATTACCGAGAAGTCCAAAATTCTTCGTTTTCTTTATTACGTAAGTGTTTTCTCTTTCGTTTTCTTGCGTTTTCAGTTCCATTTTATTGTTTCTCATGTTTACAAGAATCAACTAAGACTATCTAGCTCCATTATTTTTTTTTTAAAGACTTATACCGATTGTCCTTTCGACTTCAAATACTAATTCCTATAGTTTAAACAGGTTTTAAATAGGTCGTCTGAGAACAAGGGTGTCTACTTTTTAAAGGATATGAGAAGTATTAGAGCCAAAACATCTAAATTTTCAGATGTCAGATTTAGCCACTGAACTGTTTTGAAGATCAATAATTGTGATTAAAAAGCTAATTTAGGTGGGAAGTCCCTTTCAAATCCAAATTTTTGAATTAAATTAATGAATGGGGTACATTGGAGAAGAGTAATTGGAGAGTTCCACATTCCAAGAGTAATATGACGATTCTAGAATAATTTTTTTGTAAAATTTTTAAAACTGACCAACCAAAGTAGACGTTCAAAAAATAATAATACTTCCTCCTTCTTTTGACGGTACGTGCTTTCCACTGTGACCAATGTACAAACGTTTTGCATTTAGTCAAGTCAATGGGAAACCACGTGCTGGTCCACAAGAAGACATTTGAACCAGGGTCCCCCGCGTTGTCTAAATTGAACCACCAGTTTTATAACCAATGGCATAAATCTTTTTAACCTCTTTTAATTTTGAATTGTTCATTGATAAATTATAATGTGCAATAGAGTGAGTCAACACATTCCCCCACACTATTTTTTATTGTTTTATCAATCAGGAGTATCTAAATTAGTTTATGCACATATCGATTAATTTTTTTTAATTTCTGTTCTAATCAAAACAGATTATCAATACCGAAATTAGTACCCCACACTAATTGACCTCACGAACTCCATAACAAAGTGAAACAATCCTTTCTTGTACTTACCCCTCAAAAATAGAGGTGCAATTCATGTGGGTTGTGAACAGATTGAGAAGTGAATTCAACCCACGTTCTGAAATTTGATCTCAAGTTGAGTTTAATCCAACTTGACTTTTAACCCAAGTGTATATTATATGAAGATTTTTGAATTTCAAGTTAAATTTGTATTTTACAATTCAAACTAAGAGTCAAGTTGAATTTCAACCATCGATTTCAACTCGAATTAGTAAATTCAAGATGCAGAATACAAAATAGTCGAATTAAACTCTACTTTGGGACTTTTTTTGCTATGGACTTCGAAAACTCGAAACCCCAACCAAATACTTTCTGAATTTAACCCATGTTGGGATTGATCTGCCAAAATTGTATGGATCCTAGTCTTCAAGTCGGTTAAAACAAAGTTTGGACTACCTACTAATGGCTCTGCTCGTTTACAACCATAGACATTTGGTATCTTTTGCATTGCTTGAAGATCATCCTCTCTCCTTCTCTTCATATTTTTTCAAATTATATTGAAGTGAGAATGGATGATGAGTTAGCAAAGAGAGAAAACTGCTGCATTCCCTCCACTTTTTCTTCCAACCAAACAATGAAAAATAGCTCCAATTTCACTCTTCTTTCTTTTTTTCTTTTATTTATTTTTTCATGTTACACACTCAGACGAAAAAAGATGCAATGTAGTCCAAAACCACGCATTTGTTGCTTTGTCCACTAGTTCTTTTTTTTTTTTTGGTTGCATTTGTTATATGTTGCGATTTGTATACGCTTTTACCTTCACATCATTCAATTTTAAAGTGTTTTACTTAAATTTGTGTACTAAATTCTACTAAAATGGGTCATTTGCAACCTTTTTATTTAATTTTTGGCGTAATGTGAGAATTTAATATTTCATTGTGTAAATTCAGAATTTAAAGATTTTTCAGGGTACAAAGTGTCGTTCTGCTGCAAAAAATGAGAGCCCCCAAACACACACTACACAAAGAAAAAACTGAGTGTTGCTCCTCCTTGTTGAGCCCCCATGCATGACTTCACCAAACAACACTAAAAAAAATTCTGCTCCGCATTTTCCCCCCCTTCCTTTTCCATACTTCCATTTTCCTTTATCTTCCATCCTTTTCTCTTTTTCTTCACATATACCAAACATGGGATAACCTTACTAGGTCTTGCAGTTACAAACACAACTGCCGAATTCAACACAAAATCGATATAAAATTAATTAGATTTGAATTTATTCGGATTACATTATGGTAGTAAA
>CAUOFW020005257.1:0-27839 GCA_963454935.2 Ilex paraguariensis
ATTGTGACACCCCAAAGTCCGGGTGTCTGTAATTATCCGATTGGTTATCCATCGACCTGTGTAATACTGGTGGATATCGTGTAATTTGATACCACACCGTTATGCCCCATTTCTTGGGATCCATAACTTAACAAAATTTGGACAGAGTCTCCTTTGTACAAGGAGCTCTACCCAAAACGCAACCTGTACAACATTGACCACACCGGGTCTATCTATCCATTCACAATTATATAGTCTCGAATACTACCATAATCATTATCAGTACATACATTTATTCGTAAAAGAATAAATGTCCCAAAAGAGTCCCATATACATGCCTTTGTAAATATAAACAATGTTTGTTACAAAAATTATACAAGGCCAAAAGTAAGTATAAACAAGGGACTACAATGTCAAAATAAAAGCCACAGACCGGCTCTGTCGTCAAAGCGGGCCCATGGCCTCGCCTTCGGTGGAAGCCTGTGCGATACCTGAAAAATGTTCCCATAAAGGGTGAGCTAACGCTCAATAGGGTAACTCCTATAGAGAATACCTCTCAACCTAAATGAATATGGAATGTCACATGCAACAATCATTTGATACATTCATTTAAATATGTCTATTATGATTGAATGTTATAGGTCATGTCATGCCATGAGATGAGACTCACGCAAGCAATACCAACCCCGAGCCCCATCCTGAGCTCCCATAACACATGCAATGTCATGCGTATGTATCCGAGCATTCCAAGCCCCCATCATTGGTGTTATGTACACTCAATGCTAATTAATTCATTTTCTTGTGTCTTTGTGGGGAGATGATTTATGGTATTACACCAATGGGACACCAACCATCAACGGATCTTCAGGACATCCCACCTGCGGCTCCGTTTCCGCCGTTACACTTTTTGGAATTTCACCGCCGGAAAGTGTATAAACCAAGTAAGCGGGTCTTGCACCCGAGGGAGAATCTAGCCCTTCGTGCTGTCCCCAACACATTTATCCATTTAATTTCTCGTGCGACTCAACCGAACCTTGGTGCGACTTTTCCGAGTCCACGTTCAACCACCTACGTGGTGATTGATTTCATACCATGCATACACTCTCACCCATGTCAATGCCCATGAATGTAGTGCAACCCATGCATAATGAAATACAATGTAATGACATTTTAACACGATCTCAAGCATGTTATGTAAGATAATCAACTCAACTAACATACTTGTATTCACCTAGGCATTTAATCAAATACCTAAAGAGCACATCAATTTGCACAACTAGCATGCTATGACTTGCAACATGATAACATGTTTAACATAAGCACAAAGTCCACCAAAATAATCATATGTTAAATAATCATTTAACATATATATATTATTTCACAATCATATAACAAGTTAATAATTTTATTAAACTTGATCTTCCATTAAAATATAAAGTAATGCTAACATACAATTAACATGCTTTAAACTACTAACATTAACTTATACCAAGTTAATCACAATAGAATTTTATTAATCACAAGATTAATTATAAATTCTATATTTGACCCACTAGTCAAGACCTAACATGTGATATACACTCATAATCTACTCATTCCATATGTCATATTTTAAGTTGAAATTAAATCTAAATAGGGGAAACCCTACCTCTCGTAGCGTGAGACCACTTACTAGAACGCCAAGGAAGCCCAAATTTAGCTTCCTAAGTTTTAGGTCTAGATTATCGGCTTTGATATACCTTCGAAGAAAAATACGATATTTGGTGTGGTTGCGTAGCTCTCGCTGAGTAGAGCAACTTTAGTTCTTGGCCCGAAGCGATTAAACGGTTAAATTTTCCTAGATCTGAGAAGGAAGAAAAGAGAAAAAAAATAAAAACTCATTTTTTTTTCCTCACTCTCTGTGTCGCCGGCTGTAGAACACACAAAAAGTGGAAGACAAAGTCTTCCACTTATATATATATATATTATTTATTTTTTTTAAATTTACGTTTTTGACCCATAATTTAACAATTAATTATTATTTTACCCTTTTATTATTAGGATTAATAATATATAATTTTTTTTTCGGTTTTACATTCTCTCCCCCTTAAGGGAATTTCGTCCCCGAAATTATACCCACATGCATATATAACGACATGCATATGCAAAAAAAATCATTAAATACTCTATGACTGTAAGAGATGTACCTCCATTCTCGAACAAAAATGGATAGGTAGCTCGGATAGTGTCCTCACGTTCCCATGTCTCCTCCTCCATCCCACGGTGCTGCCACAACACCTTTACCAGCCTCACAGTCTTGCCCCGCAAAACCTGTTCTCGGCTGTCCATGATACGCACTGGTCCCTCCTCAAAGGTTCCATCCGCATCAACCACTAGCTCACCCCAATCCACCACGTGTGTAGGATCTGGAGTGTACTTTCGGAGCATAGAAACATGGAACACCGCGTGAACACCAGATAGATTAGGCGGTAATGCCAACTGATAGGCAACTGTACCAACCCTCTCAAGTATTTCGAAGGGCCCGATATACCTCGGCAACAGCTTTCCCCGCTTTCCGAACCTGACCACTCCCCTCTTAGGCATCACCTTTAAGAAGACATGATCTCCAACCTCGAACTCCAGAGGTCGTCGCCGTCTGTCAGCGTAACTCTTCTGCCGGCTCTGAGCCGTGATAAGACGTTTCCGTATCAAGTCCACCTTCTCTGAAGTGTCTCTAATCAAATTCGGACCCGTGGAGGGTCTCTCTCCAACCTCGGTCCAGCAAATCGGAGAACGACACGGCCTCCCATAAAGTGCCTCATAAGGTGCCATCTGTATACTCGCCTGATAACTGTTGTTGTAGGCGAACTCTACTAATGGTAAATGCTCCTCCCAGCCACCCTTGAAATCAAGGATGCATGCCCGTAGCATGTCTTCTAAGGTCTGGATAGTCCTCTCTGACTGACCGTCCGTCTGGGGATGAAAAGCGGTACTCATCATCAACTGTGTTCCCATGGCCTGCTGAAAACTCTCCCAAAAATGGGCCGTAAACCTAGGGTCCCGATCGGATACTATAGATACGGGCACCCCATGTAATCGAACTATCTCCCGTATGTACAGTCTACAAAAATCCTCCAGTGTGAAGGTCATTCGTACTGCCAAAAAGTGTGCCGACTTTGTAAGCCGATCCACTATCACCCATACTGCGTCATGCCCTCGCGATGTCCGTGGCAAGTGAGTCACAAAATCCATCGTGACGTGCTCCCACTTCCACTCAGCCACCTCCAAAGGTTGGAGCAACCCTGCTGGTCTCTGATGTTCAGCCTTGACCTGCTGACATGTGAGACATCGACTAACAAAATCTCCAACGTGCTTCTTCATCCCATTCCAATAGTATTGGCGGCGAAGATCATGGTACATCTTTGTACTACCTGGATGCACAGCAAAACGGGAGCAATGAAACTCCCTAAGGATCTCCTCTCTCAGATCTGCAGATTGGGGAACCACAACCCTTCCCCTGAACCGAAGACTACCATCCGCGTGAATGGCCCAGCCCTCGTCACCTGTACCCGACTGTACGCGATCCCTAATAGACAATATCTCTGTATCCTGGCCCTGGGACTCGATCACTCTGCTTAGTAGGGAAGGCGTAGCCGCTAGACTCCCCAAAGTGCCACGAGTCTGACCTCTGTAGTGTAGCCTGAACTGTCCAACAGTCTCAAGCATCAGCCACTCCTGGGAAGCTATACTGGCCAAAACTCCCCGTGACTTTCGACTCAGTGCATCAGCCACCACATTTGCCTTACCGGGATGGTAATGCAAAGTGAAGTCATAGTCCTCTAGGTACTCCATCCACCTGCGCTGTCTCATATTGAGGTCCCGCTGCGTGAAAATGTACTTCAGACTTTTATGGTCCGAAAATATCTCAAACTGTTCTCCATATAGATAGTGGCGCCATGCCTTCAAGGCAAAGACAATAGCCGCTAACTCCAAGTCATGTGTGGGGTAGTTCTGCTCGTGGCTCTTCAACTGTCTAGAACCATAAGCTACCACCCTCCCAGACTGCATCAAAACACACCCAAGTCCGTCTTTGGAGGCATCACAATACACTGTGTACCTCTGTCCCCTCTCCGGAACTATCAAAATCGGAGCTGAAGTAAGTCTCTTCTTTAACTCTTGAAATGCTCTCTCACACGATTCATCCCACTGGAACTTGACCTCTTTCCGGGTCAACTTGGTCATAGGTGCGGCTAGTCGAGAGAAGTCCTCGATGAACCTCCGGTAGTACCCTGCCAATCCCAAGAAACTACGTATCTCAAAGACTGACTTCGGCCTCTCCCAACTCATAACTGCCTCAACCTTCTCCGGATCAACTGACACACCCGAAGCTGACACCACGTGTCCCAAAAATTTTACCTCCGTAAGCCAAAATTCACACTTGCTGAACTTGGCATACAACTGGTGGTCTCTCAAGATCTGGAGAACAACCCTCAAGTGACCCTCATGCTCCTCCTCAGACTTGGAGTAGATCAGTATGTCATCAACAAAGACCACAACGAACTGATCTAGGTAGGGCTGGAACACCCTATGCATGAGATCCATGAATGCCGCTGGGGCATTCGTTAATCCGAATGGCATCACAATAAATTCAAAATGCCCATAACGCGTTCGAAATGCCGTCTTCGGAATGTCGACATCTCTAATCCTCAACTGATGGTACCCCGTGCGCAAATCTATCTTGGAATAAACCCGTGCCCCTCTCAGCTGGTCAAACAAGTCATCAATACGTGGCAAAGGGTACCTATTCTTGATAGTGACCCTATTCAATTGCCGATAGTCAATGCAGAGCCTAAGCGTCCTGTCCTTCTTCTTGGCAAATAGTACCGGAGCACCCCAAGGTGAAGTACTCGGCCTAATAAAGCCTCTGTCCAATAACTCTTGTAACTGGACTTTAAGTTCTTGCAACTCCGCTGGTGCCATCCTATGCGGTGCCATAGAAATAGGGGATACACCGGGCTGTAACTCTATAGTGAAATTTACCTCCCGATGCGGTGGTAACCCTGGTAACTCATCCGGGAAGACATCCGCATAGTCACACACGACTCGAGGCAGACCCAATTCCTGTCTCTCCTCGTCCTCCAGTGTAAGGCTAGCAAGCCAACCTATCAATTGCCCGTGCCATCGGGAGTCATATACGGCATGGGGTAAGGCATTGTGTTTCTCCCCCTGAAACTTGAAACAAATCCCGTCTAAAGTGTAAGCTGTAACCCTCTTACGCTCGCAATCAATGACGACTTTATGTGCCGCCAACCAATCCATCCCGAGTATGACATCGAACTCCGTCATCTCGATAACCCTAAGGTCAACAGTAAGTTGGGTTCCTTCGATCTCCAACTCACAACCCCGACATATCTTGTCAATACAAACTCTGTCTCCTAGGGGTGAACTCACATACATGGGCTCATCCAGAGTCTCGGCCTCTATACCCAAGTCTCGTAGGCATGATGTAGCAATAAAAGAATGTGATGCACCAGAATCAAATAATATTTTTGTCCATAATCTAGAGAGAAGAAATGTACCCTGAATTACTGACTGATCTGCCGGTAAAGTCTGTGGTGTGATGGCGAAGACTCGCCCCTGGGTCCCTGAAGTCCCGGCCTGAAAGCCCTGTCCCCGGCCTCGGCCCATGCCCTGGCCTGACTGCGGAGTCCCCGCTCGTGAAGTGGTAGGGGCCTGTGCCGTACCCTGAAATTGCAACTGATTTCCCTGTCCCCTGGTGGGGTAGGGAGGAATGAAGTAGGTCTGTGGATGCCCCACTGATGATTGGGACTGAGATGCCCCGTAGCTCTGTGATCCTTGCCTCTGAGGACATTCTCTCTTCAAGTGTCCTGGCTGGTGACAATAGTAGCATATCCGTGGGCCTCCCTGTTGTGTACCCCTGGAATTCTTCCCGCCTTGGGAAGATTGACCATGGCCTTGGCCTTGACCCTGATAGCCTCGACCCTGTCCCTGTGATCCCTGTGGGGTAGAAATCCTCTGTCTCTTCCCCGAGCTAGTAGTGGAGGACTGTCCCTCCTTCTTCCTGTCCTTTGATCCAGCCTCCCGAATCCTCTTGGCATCTTCCACCTCTCTCTCTATAGCCATGGCTGTCTCGACCATCTCATCAAATTCGTGCAACCTGTGGCCAACAATCTTCCCGCGGATGGATAGCTTTAGGCCATTTTCAAACCTCCGTACCTTGGCCAAATCAGTGGCCACGTAGTCATCCGCAAAACGTGCCAATTCTGTGAACTTGGCCACGTACTGCATAACCGTCATCGCTCCTTGCTTCAAGTTTAGAAATTCATGGGCTTTGACTTCCCGAACAGCTGGTGGGAAATATTTCTTCATGAAGAGTTCTTGAAACTCTCCCCATGTCATCCTTCCGATGTCTATCGGCTTTGCCCATGTCCACCATTGATGGGCGTCTCCCTCAAACTGGAAAGTGGCCAATCGTATCTTCGTGGCATCAGATACAATCTCCATAGCTTCCAAAATTTTGTCCACCTGTTGGAACCAATTATCAGCTACCATCGGATCCCCTCCTCCTACAAAAGTTGGTGGGTTGTGGGACCTAAACTTCTGCAGGTTGTTCGAGCCTCCTTGGCCCACATTAGAACTGGCTTGCAAAAAGGTGGCGGTCATCGCGCCCATAGCCTCCATAAAGGCTTGTTGATCGAAAGCCGGTGGTGGTGGTTGGTTGTTTCGTCCACCCCGACGTCCCCTTCCTCTTGTTGCCATCTACACACACATAAGATAGCAATAGACCACTAACTTAGTATCTCAAGGTTAGGGATCAAAGTTAAAACAGTAGAATATATACCTATCGGTAAATGTGCAAACAATAGGCTTACACATCCTTTTCCTTCCCAACTCATGGTTTCTAACCATAGTACCTCATTCCTATATACATTTAATCATGCATATAATCTCATAACACATAGCATGAAAGATTTAATACATTTAACATGCAATACAAACTGGAAGCAATGACTTAAACCCATGCCCTGTAAGCCCTAGGTAAATCGTGAACCTAGGCTCTGATACCAAACTGTGACACCCCAAAGTCCGGGTGTCTGTAATTATCCGATTGGTTATCCATCGACCTGTGTAATACTGGTGGATATCGTGTAATTTGATACCACACCGTTATGCCCCATTTCTTGGGATCCATAACTTAACAAAATTTGGACAGAGTCTCCTTTGTACAAGGAGCTCTACCCAAAACGCAACCTGTACAACATTGACCACACCGGGTCTATCTATCCATTCACAATTATATAGTCTCGAATACTACCATAATCATTATCAGTACATACATTTATTCGTAAAAGAATAAATGTCCCAAAAGAGTCTCATATACATGCCTTTGTAAATATAAACAATGTTTGTTACAAAAATTATACAAGGCCAAAAGTAAGTATAAACAAGGGACTACAATGTCAAAATAAAAGCCACAGACCGGCTCTGTCGTCAAAGCGGGCCCATGGCCTCGCCTTCGGTGGAAGCCTGTGCGATACCTGAAAAATGTTCCCATAAAGGGTGAGCTAACGCTCAATAGGGTAACTCCTATAGAGAATACCTCTCAACCTAAATGAATATGGAATGTCACATGCAACAATCATTTGATACATTCATTTAAATATGTCTATTATGATTGAATGTTATAGGTCATGTCATGCCATGAGATGAGACTCACGCAAGCAATACCAACCCCGAGCCCCATCCTGAGCTCCCATAACACATGCAATGTCATGCGTATGTATCCGAGCATTCCAAGCCCCCATCATTGGTGTTATGTACACTCAATGCTAATTAATTCATTTTCTTGTGTCTTTGTGGGGAGATGATTTATGGTATTACACCAATGGGACACCAACCATCAACGGATCTTCAGGACATCCCACCTGCGGCTCCGTTTCCGCCGTTACACTTTTTTGGAATTTCACCGCCGGAAAGTGTATAAACCAAGTAAGCGGGTCTTGCACCCGAGGGAGAATCTAGCCCTTCGTGCTGTCCCCAACACATTTATCCATTTAATTTCTCGTGCGACTCAACCGAACCTTGGTGCGACTTTTCCGAGTCCACGTTCAACCACCTACGTGGTGATTGATTTCATACCATGCATACACTCTCACCCATGTCAATGCCCATGAATGTAGTGCAACCCATGCATAATGAAATACAATGTAATGACATTTTAACACGATCTCAAGCATGTTATGTAAGATAATCAACTCAACTAACATACTTGTATTCACCTAGGCATTTAATCAAACACCTAAAGAGCACATCAATTTGCACAACTAGCATGCTATGACTTGCAACATGATAACATGTTTAACATAAGCACAAAGTCCACCAAAATAATCATATGTTAAATAATCATTTAACATATATATATTATTTCACAATCATATAACAAGTTAATAATTTTATTAAACTTGATCTTCCATTAAAATATAAAGTAATGCTAACATACAATTAACATGCTTTAAACTACTAACATTAACTTATACCAAGTTAATCACAATAAAATTTTATTAATCACAAGATTAATTATAAATTCTATATTTGACCCACTAGTCAAGACCTAACATGTGATATACACTCATAATCTACTCATTCCATATGTCATATTTTAAGTTGAAATTAAATCTAAATAGGGGAAACCCTACCTCTCGTAGCGTGAGACCACTTATAAGAACGCCAAGGAAGCCCAAATTTAGCTTCCTAAGTTTTAGGTCTGGATTATCGGCTTTGAGATACCTTCGAAGAAAAATACGATCTTTGGTGTGGTTGCGTAGCTCTCGCTGAGTAGAGCAACTTTAGTTCTTGGCCCGAAACGATTAAACGGTTAAATTTTCCTAGATCTGAGAAGGAAGAAAAGAGAAAAAAAATAAAAAACTCTCTGTTTATTTTTCCTCACTCTCTCTTTCTCACCGGCCGTAGAACACCCAAAAAGTGGAAGACTTGAAAGTCTTCCACTTATATATGTATATATATATTATTATTATTTTTTTTAAATTTATGTTTTTGACCCATAATTTAACAATTAATTATTATTTTACCATTTTATTTTTATTAGGATTAATAATATATATATTTTTTTTCGGGTTTTACATTTATAGAATTTTGTTGTCCTGCATTGTAAATTGTGGTGACAGTTTGCATTTTTATTAATACGATGATATACTGAGAATGGACAAGAGGTATTCAACTTGGATCAATGCACACCTAAAGCTAACAACTGTAAGCTTGTTGTAGAAAAATAAATTAATAAATTATACATATACCCCTTATACTTGTCACTTGATCACCTAGATCCCTCACATTTGAAATATTATGCCTACATACCTTGAGAATTCAAATATGACTAAAAATGTTCCTCAAGTTGGACATTTAAATAATAACGGGCCCACAAAAATATAGGGTAGTATGAAATTATAATTTTTGATTAAGATGAAATCATATTTTTTAACAGTTATATTAATAGATATCAACGACAAAGAATTATGTGTTACACATACACAAACGTCAGGAGCTGTAGAAGTAATATTCTAAATGTCAGAAGATCCAAATAATTAAGTGATAAACATGAGAGAATCTACGTGTAATTTATCCATTTAGTTTTAGATGACAAACTAACGGTTGTTAGTTTCAGGTGCGCATTGATACAATTTTTATCTTTGAAGATGCAAAATTTTTTATCTTTTAAGGTACAAATTGAGATTCGAACCATATTTCAGTGTGCAATTTACAATTTATCTTTAGTTTCTTTGTTTGTTCTAATATTCTTTTAATTTGTCTCTCTTGGAATCGACACCCCATAGCTGTGTTGCACTACCGCATTATTCTTTGGACGTAATCAAATTTTGGCGCCGTTGCCGGGAAAACGGTAGAAGAATTGATAGATAGTTTTTCTTTTCAATAGTCTGCAAAAGCGGTAACTTCGTTCCTTCTTTTAACTTGCTGCATTATTATTATTATTCTTTATTTTTATAGTATTTTTATTCTTTTAGTATTTTATTGTCTTGTATGCACAGATATAGGGACACTTTTGGTAGATTTGCTAGTAGACCTGTGGTAGAGTTAGAATCAGATTTTTTAAATCTTTTATTTGAAAATTCATCGAGTCCCGAAAAAATGGGTGAACACGAAGATCAACCCATTAAAACTCTTCATGATTACCTCCACCCTACACGCACAGCTACACCATCATGCATCATGTTTCTAGCTAATACTTGCCAACTGAATTTTAAAACAGGGATGATACAGTTACTCCCTAATTTTCATAGCTTGAAAAATGAAAATTCATATATGCACATTAGGGAGTTTGAGGAAGTAGTTACGAATTTTCATAATCAAATTGCACTTGATGATGTGAGACTTAAGTTCTTTCCTTTCTCTTTGAAGGATAGAGCTAAGAGTTGGTTATACTCGCTGAGACCATGATCTATTAGGTCATGGAGTGAGATGATTCAGGTCTTCTTTAATAAATATTTCCCCCAACATAAGACCAACGCTTTAAAAAAGCAAATATCCACTTTTGCACAAAAGGACAGTGAGACCTTGTATTAGTCTTGAGAGAGATTTAAGGAGTTGTTGAGTGTGTGTCCTTACTATAGATATGAAAATTGGCACTTAGTGAACTATTTTTATGAGGAACTTACACCTAGAGAGCGTCAATTTGTGAAAATGATGTGTAATGGTGAGTTCTTACAAAAAGATCATGATGAGGCCATAGAATATCTCAATGAGTTTGCTGAAAAAGTTCACACTTGGACTGGACCTAGTGTTACTGAAAGCACAGATAGGTCACAGTCTGCAGGAAACATAAATGGTGGTGGAATTTACCATCTTAGGAAAGAAGATAGCTTAAAGGCTAAGGTCGAAATGCTCACTAGGGATCTAGATATGTTAAACACTAAGGACTTCAAGCCAACACACGTGACTAATCATGCAGAGTCTTTTGGATCATGTTTTTTTGTGTGGTGGGGTAGATCACATCACCCAAGAATGTTTCATACTTGCTGAGATAAAAGGGATGTATGAGGAACAATGTAATGCCTTAGGTATGTACAAGAAGCCTTTTACACCTTACCCTCATATCTATAATTCAGGGTGGCGCAATCACCCTAATTTTAGTTGGAAGGCTAAAAATCAACCACATGTACAACCCCCTAGATCATATCCTGCACCTTCATCTTCTAGGAGTCCTTTAGAAGACTTTTTGCATGTTTTCATTGAGACATAGGGTAAAACTAACCAAAAATTTGAATCTTTGATTATGCAGATTGTTGAAGAAAACAAAGAGATAAATAGTCAAATGTCAAAATTGATGAGCTCTTTGAGTGTGAATGAGTGAGGTAAGTTCCCTTCTCAAACTCAGTCTGCACCCCATGGCCAACACATGGCATAAGAGGATTTTAAGGATGTGAATGCCATTGTGACATGAAGTGGTGATTCATTACACATCCCAACAATGAACAAATCAGAGAATATAGACAAGGATCAAGATATTAGTGATGCCGAGTTACCCAAGGAACCTAAGGTAACAAAGAGTCTTGTTAAGGTACCATTCCCTCAAGCTTTAAAATCAAGTAAACAAACTCTGAATCCTAACAATGAAATCCTAGAGAATCTAAGGCAGGTAAAAATCAATCTTCCTCTTTTGCATGTGATTAAGAAAGTTCCTACTTATGCAAAAGTTCTCAAGGACTTATGTACAGTTAAGAGGATGCACCACGTGAAGAAAACAACATTCCTAACAGAGCAAGTTAGTGCTCTAATTGAGCGGCGGATTCCTCCCAAGTACAAAGATTTTGGTTGTCCGACCATTGCGTGCAGCATTGAAAATCACGAGTTTGGATAAGTTTTGCTAGATTTAGGAGCTAGTGTGAACCTAATGTCATATTCTATTTATTTGCAGTTGGGGTTGGGAGAAATCAAACCAACCACTTTGGTATTGCAATTGGCTGATCGTTCAGTCAAAGTACCTCAAGGTGTGATAGAGGATGTTCTAATTCAAATTGATAAATTTTATTATCCTGTTGATTTCCTAATCCTTGACACTAGCTCTGTTATTATAGTATTTTTAAAATTCATTTGATTTTAGGTGGGCCTTTTCTTGCCGCTGCTAATGCTCTTATTAATTGTAGGAATGGTCTCATGAAGCTGTCTTTTGAAAATATGGCTCTCGAGGTGAATATTTTTCATATTGCAAAATAGCCAGCAGATGATGACGAGAGCCACCAAACATACATGATTGATTCACTCATGGATGGGGGAGTTTCTATAGCTCATAATTTTGATCCCCTTGAGTATTTTCTTGTTCATTCTGAGTTTGATTCTACTAGTGATCCACCTGATGTAGTTAATATTTGTATTATTTTTGATAGGACTCATGACTTGGGCACTCGGGTATGGCAACCGAGTTTGAGGAGTTGTCTGAGAAAGAATTTGACATCACCATCAAGGACAAGAAAGGACTGAAAAATGTAGTGGCTGACCATCTCTCGAGGCTCACATTTGAGGATACCTTAGACCACCTGCCAATCAGGTATAATTTTTCTGATGAGCATTTATTTTCTATTACTTCTCTACCGTGGTTTGCTCATATTGTGAATTATTTGACCGCAGGTGAGATACCGGTGGATTAGAGCGCTTAGGACAAAAGGAAGTTCATGACTAAGGTACGAAATTTCTATTGGGATGACCCTTTTCTTTTCAAATCTTATCCTGACCAAATTTTAAGACGTTGCATCCCTGATGAGGAGATTGCCAGTGTCTTGGAATTTTGTCACTCCCAAGCTTGTGGGGGCCACTTTTCAATAAAAAAAAATTGCTGCAAAAATTTTGCAATGTAGATTTTATTGGATCGCCTTGTTTAAGGATACAAATATCTATTGTCGCTCATGTGAAAAGTGTCAAAAATTAGGAGTTATGTCCCGTCGTAATATGATGTCCTTAAACCCAATTTTAGTGATTGAAATTTTTGATTGTTGGGACATTGATTTTTTGGGACCATTTTCTCCTTCTTTTGGATATCAATATATTATTGTGGCAATAGATTATGTGTCAAAATGGGTAAAGGCAGCTTCTTGCAGGAGCAATGATAATAAGACGATAATTAAATTTCTCAAAGAGAATGTGTTATCTCGATTTGGTATACCACGTGCTATCATTAGTGACTAGGGTACTCATTTTTGCAACCGTTCTTTTGAGGTTTTAA
This sequence comes from Ilex paraguariensis, assembly GCA_963454935.2. Taxonomy (NCBI): domain Eukaryota; kingdom Viridiplantae; phylum Streptophyta; class Magnoliopsida; order Aquifoliales; family Aquifoliaceae; genus Ilex; species Ilex paraguariensis. The sequence goes on from CAUOFW020005257.1 coordinate 13,232, forward strand.
TGAAAAAATATGGGGTGGTACATAAGATCTCTACTACCTACCACCCTCAGACAAGTGGACAGGTAGAACTTGCAAACAGAAAAATTAAGCAAATTTTAAAAAAAAACGGTAAACCCATATCGCAAGGATTGATCTTTGAGACTAGTTGATACACTTTGGGCCTATTTTACAGTTTTCAAAACTACTTTAGGCATGTCACCTTATAGGCTTATTTTTGGAAAGCCTTTGTCACTTACCTGTGAAGCTCGAGCATCGAACCTATTGGGCCATCAAGCATTTCAATTTTGACATGGGAAAAACAGGTAAGTGTAGAAAATTTTAGTTTATCTAGTTAGAGGAGTTGAGAAATGATGCTTATGAGAACTCTAAAATCTATAAGGCTAAAATGAAAGCATTTCATAATAAAAATATTTTGAGAAAAAATTTTAAGCCTAATGATCGAGTATTCTTATATGATTCTAGACTCCATAAGCACCCCAGAAAAGTTAGGTTTAGGTGGACCGGCCCTTTTGTAGTGAAGAATATTTTTACACATAGGGCGGTGGAAATAGAGAATCTTAGGGGTAGTCGAATTTTTAAAGTAAATGGTCAACGCCTTAAAGTATTAATTGATAGGCAAGTTCCAGAAGTGAAAGACATTCCACTTGAGGATCCAGTCTATCAACCTTGAGCACATCATGCATGTATGTTTTTCTTTATTTGTTTTGTTTGTTTTGTTTCATTTTATTTTCCTTTTAGTTTGCTATTTTTTTTTTGCAGGTTAGTTTCATTTTGTCATATCAGGTTACCATCTTTGGTGCTTAACGAACTACCCACGTCACTCATTAAGTGTATTTTACCCTTTTTAATTACTCCCCATTCAAATTTGATTCTTGAACATGGAGGACAATGTTTCATTTAAGTTGGGGGGTGGTGGTGCAAATTCAATATTTAAAATTCTTGTTGGAACTTTGTGGCATATTTTCATGTGTCAAATATTTTTAATTTTACATCACACGTGCATCTTTTTCACATGTGTACGTATTCTCATTCATAACTATCTTTGTGAATTCTCCAAATTCACCATAATCATTTTTTGTTGAAGCATTCACAAAACCCCTAATGCACTCATCCAAGCTTTGTGGTAAGATGGTGGTTTGACACATGTAGCTAGAGAACTCTTTTGCTTAAGTATTCATGTGAGTTTTGGAGAGGATTGAGAGTCTACAACTGCAGTAAATTGTGATAAGCGTTCATTGATCTGTTGAACTAGGTACTTCTTTTAAGAATATCATTACATAGTTTGTGATGAGATGGTGGATATACTTGGGATATGACGAAGGTTAACTTAGGATCAACATTTGAGTTTTTCAAGCTAACCCTTTTCACCATAGACCCGCAGTAGCCAATTTTGAGCCAATAAACACATGTAACCTTTTCTTTTCATATGTCTACATTATTCATACCTCTCCACATTCCAAGTGTGTACTAGATGTGGAATTCTTTTTGAAAAAAAAAGGAGAGAAAGGAATGGGAAGACCATAAGTTACAAGGTGTTCAAGTGAGTTCGCTGATTAAAAAAAAAAAAAGTTGGGTAGAAGTAGCAAAATACCAGGGTGACATAATTGTTCAAAAAATTGTTTCAAAAAAAAAAAAGGCATTATTCGATGACTTGAAAGGCAGAAGAGTACATCAAGTGAGAAATATAGTTTATTGAGAGATTTAACAAGATTCCCTCTATATGTACTTGGAAGTTTTTGAATCCTAATAGCCTCAAAACTGAAGCCACGTTACAACCTTTTGTGTTAATCGTTCTGATCCTAAGTAAGCCTTTGGAAAAGCGTGATGGAAGTCTCATTTGTTAGTATTCTTATCACAAGATCAATGTTTACTTGTTGCTTGTACAAAATTGCCTAATTCCTCATGAGAGTGTGTGCACACCCATTGTCAACTACATAGAGAGAATCTCCACACGAAACACTTTTATACCGTGAGTTATAGAACCTTTCGCTTGAGATGTTCTTAATGTTACATGTGTTAGGGCTTCTGGTTAGATGGATATAGTTTGGAACACACACACACACTCTGTGGATTGCTTGTAATGAGGTTATTGAATTCCTAAGATTGTTTTGATATGTGAATCTGAAAAATGTGACTTGGTGGCCTTTGTGTATGATATTCTTTAGTTTCTTTCATTGTTTCGGCATAAAAATTGCTAGGGGACTAGCAATGAGTAAGGTGGGGGTGTGATGAGTGCGCGAAATTGCGTTCTAAATACTCAATAATTGGATTAAAATGCTAAAATATGAATAGAAATAAGTAGATATAATTTATATTATTGAATTTAATATCTATTCACACTGAGATGTATTTGAACATGATTTTATAATATTTTAAATCTTAAATATTACATTATTGGTTGGTGAGAGATAATTTACAAATAGGCTTTACACTTAATATTTTTGGAACTTTATTATTAGGTTTTTATATTTGTTTTTTATTTTGATGGTAGCCCATGGAGTAAAAAGGCTGAAAGTGATGTTGCTATCACGTGGGCCTGACACTCATAATTTTTATTGGACTTTATTTTTCTCAAATTATACAATATTTGGGCTTTAAGGACTGAAATAAAAAGGTTTGAACTTTAGAAGCTGAAATAAAAAAGTTAGAAAAAAAGGGGGAGGAAAAGATATTTTTTAGAAGGATATTGACTTTTAAAAACCCTTTTTTTCCTTTTCTTTTGTGCTGTAGCGGCTGGCCTTTTCCTTTCCCTTGGGTGTGTGCGGCTGAAAGAATAAAAAAAAGGGCAAAGGACGGCGGTTGTTCCTTTTGGCTTTGGACTGAACGCAGATCAAGGAATGGGGAGAAAAGCTCCGATGGCACCAGTTTGTTCTATTTTTTCAAAAGATTTTTGTTGTCTATTATATTTATGGGTAACTGAATTTTCAAGTAAGGTGAGGGATGAACTTGCACAGTAGATGATATTTTATTTATTTTTAATTTATGCCTTTGATTTCTTATTACTACAATTTTTTTGTTATCATTCTCAATTTATTGTTGATGTTTTCTTCTCCGAATAATTATAAAATGTATTCTGTTTATAGATTCAGTCATGTTTTTTCTATTGAATAGATTAGCTCTTTGATTATGTTTGGATCAATTATTAATCTATATTGATTTAATTTTTTGCTGCAATATTATTTTTTGAGTATATTGTCATCGTTGAATTTTCTCAATAATGATAATAATTTACGTATTTTAAAAGTGATGAATGATTTTTCAAATGGTTACATTTGGTTTAATCTTGGTTTATAAATATATATCTTCCGGTTAAAAATTTTGGAAATTAAATTCTCAATTGAGTTATTCAATTAATTAAGAATAATTAAAATACTAGATTTGTGCAAGGGATTCCCAAAATTTTACTGTTTATTAAATTTGATTACTTTTTTCGTTAGTCACTTTGCATTTAAAATTAGTCTTTGTTCTCCAATAATCATTAAATATTTTTCTTTAGTTTCTTTATTTCTTCTATTATTCTTTTAATTTATCTCTGTGGAATCGACATTCTAAAGTTGTGCTACAACTACTGCATTATTTTTTGGGCGTAATCACCACCCCACCTCCACTACCCCACCCTCACCCTCACCCCTTACCACCACCATCCCCACCCTCACCCCTACAACCACCACCACCACCACCATCATTATCGTCACCTTGTCATATCCACCACCCCATCACCACCACTGTTGTAACTGCCACCACCATCACCACTTCCATTGTCCCACCACCACCATAACCATTACCACCACCAACCCACCATCATTACTATCACTACAACCATCATCCTACCACCACCACTGCTATTGTCCCACCATCACCCCCTACCACCCTCATTGCTCCATCATTACCCCTATGACCATCATAACTACCATCACCATCATTACTGCCCGCCCCCACCCCCACCCCCACCCCCACCCCACCCCACCCTCACTGCCCCACCACCATCGCCATCCACTATCGATTGTTATCATCATCGTCCATGGCCACCACCAATCACCATCATCATCCGACTACCACCATCGCCTACTGTCAGCACCCACCACCACCCATCGTTGCCCACCGTCAGCACCAACATTATCACCTACCACCACCACTTGTTATCGCCCACCACTGCAACCACCCATTATCTCCTACCCCCACCACTCTTACCACCGCCGTCATTCGTCAGCACCTATCACACTGTCACATAGAAGTACCCATCGTTGTCCACCACCACCAGCATTGTCGTCCATCACCACCCACGCCCACCACCACTACCGTTGCCACCTACGGCTGCCACTACTATCATTGTCACTCAAAACCTACCACCACCACCACGGTCATCGCCTTACCCACCACAACTATCACCGTCTCCCATCATCACCATTGTCGTCCATTACTACTACCACCGCTCACCCCACTATAATTGGTGCTTAAATTTATTTATCTCTCCTCAATTTTTTTTATTACTTTGTGTCTTTAGGCACGGAGAATAACTAGTATATATATATATATATATATATGAGAGATAGAGAGATAAAGAGAGAATTTTAATTATGAAATTTCTAAAATGAAGGAGATATGATTTGAATTTTGAATTATGCATTTTATGTGGTTCTTATTAAACTTTCTATTTGTATTTAAATAAGAGTAAATGAATTTTTTTTGATATGAATTTGTCTTTAATAACCCAAAAGATAGGCTTTTGAACTCATTGACAAAATAGATAGGTTCAAAGGACCAATCTCCCAAAAAACCCAAGTTTAATTTTGTTACGTTTAAGGCCCATTAAATGAATGGTTTGTTTGAGGCTCATCAGGTCCAGCTTTGGACTGTCCTTTATTCTGCCGGATCCACCCTGTCCATCGACCAATCAACAGTTAGGCATACCAGGCTAAAGATGGTCACGGCCATTGATCGGTGGGCTGAATCAACGGTTAACATGTCGCTACTGGGCCACTTCCGTCGCTGGCTAGGGAAAGAAAAAGACTGACCATAGTCAGTTTAGCAGTCCCATCCATAATCTCCGTCGATATCGAGTCATCGTGTTACTAATTAATTAGGTTGACTATGAGCTACAAAATTGTACGTACATTGATTTACAATATCTCCGTCATGCACATCTGACAAGTATCAAGGGATCCCTTCTTTGCATAGCTTAGATCGAAGAAAGATGTCATCGGATGTACAACAAACAGTCTTACGGTGGTGTAATTACAACGGTACAGAAGGTCCTCCTCCATGGGTATTTCTTATATGAAAGGTCGGAATTAAGCCTTTGCAATCATGCAAGTCAATGCCCAACAAAGCTCTTGTGAAAAATTGTATTGTTTACTTACTGTCTAAATTATTAGTTGACGTCCTTTCTGAAAGCAACCAGATTTAGTACATATCATGATGAATAAGTTGACGATGTGATGGTTAACTGAACTAATCAATGCTCATCAAGTTCTGCATCTAGCTAGGAGCTCTATAACCAGATCAGAACCCTTTTCCAGTCCAGAATAGTATCATCTTGGACTGAAAAATATAGTCCATAATCCGATCAGAGCAACGCTACTTGAAGACTTGATCTATTGTCTTACTAATATCTGAAGCAAAACACCAAGATTACCACAAGTTACAACCAGAAGTCAAAAAGAAGAAAACCCTCTATTTTGCTGCCATATTAGGAAGCCCCTTTAGAAAGACCCACCCACATCACAACATACTTACTGGGGTAGTAAACTAATTACTATGAACAACCTAAACTCTTTTGAAGTTTAAACATGAGACAAATGCACTTCCAAAAGTGCACTAAATCTCCAGGTAAAAATTATTGTAGATGTAATAGTAAATCAGTATTATTAACACAAGGTAGTTCCCTTAAACGGCAAACTGTAAAAAGTCAGACTTTAGAATATATCCAAATAGGATAATGAGGCGGACTTATCTGTTCTAACCGGAACATTGAAATAATGGGAGAAAGAAACTAACCAATGGAATGAAGTCCCTTCGCTACCACTCTTTCTTGCAATGAAGTCCAAAAAAAATACTATTATAATGAACCAGAGGGGGTTATATTCGTCTGAAAAACTATGTAATTCGAATTCCTTCAACGCTTTTTAATTACACGGAAAAGGTAATGATGAAAGTAGCTTTACACTTTGATAAACCAAACCTAATCTGTAAGACGTATGATTAAACAAAGGGAAGATAAGGTCATCTTCTACCCAATAATCTAATAGGGTTTGCGAAAGCACGCTGATAATGAAAGATAGTGCCACACTCTTCTGTAGTTTAATTTGTAATGCCCATAATGGAACCAAAAGCAGATAGGCTATAAACCATAAATTTTCATGAACTTCTTTTTTTAAAAAATTGTTTTCATTAACAAATCTAGCATCGAAGATGAGTCTAATGAGGTACAGGACCATGTTAGTTGTCGTCTTTGTTGTCTTCTGCTGATAAATATATATAGCCTATTTGATGAACATACACAGTGGGATACATGGTGATAGGTATGCTACAAAAATTTAGAAGAAGAATAGTAGAGAGAGAGAGATTGACAATTGCAGGAGTGCAGTAAGCCTCGTAAGATATGGTTAAAGAAGAATAGCTTCGTCTAATTGTAGTTGATACGTCAAACTGCTCTTCTTGTCCTGTAATATTGCATACAACTTCCTCATGTTAGTCTATTCTCTGTGATTGAAGGGTAATTCTACTTTATACACCCAGAGTTGCACGTGGAAATTTTAAATGGTTTCACAATGGCACATAGGAAATGGTTGAAAGTGAGAGTATAGAGCAAATAGTAGAGCTGAAAATGAACCGTGTCGTGCTAAGTATTATATATATAATCACATATAATTAGATTCATATCTTATATGTATAATCAAGTTTGTAACGACTAACTTTTAAATAAGTTTAGCTGAACAATTTGATAGTTATATATTCCAACCATTAAGATTAAACTCATACTAATAATTTATATTTGATTCTGAACCAAGTTGAGTAATCACATTGAGTAATCACATTGGCCCTTATCAAGTATTGCTTTCTTTAAATACTCTCCTCCCCTTAAATGGTTTGATAGTGTTGTTTTCCTTATCATGCAAGGCAAAGTACCTAATACATTTGGCCACGCATATAGCTACTTGGCTCGAATTAATGCAATCTTGGCTTAGCCACAAAAGTTGGGGTATAAAGTGTGATAAGAGCTTTAAAAGAGAGAGAGAGAGAGAGAGAGAAGTTAGGTCACATGACATAAACCCTTTTGTGAGGCTATTGTGCCTTGTGTCACAATATTGTACTTCTTCTCTTTTAAGTAAATTTCTCCTACATTCTCTTAGTCCTTCCAAAGGGTATGCGAACACTTAATTAGTTTTTCTGTCTAAGTCGCAATAAAAGAATTAAAAAGATGGATCTCTTTAACTAATCACAAGATAAACTATTTCAATCTGTAAACTTACAACATCAGTATGTTTGGTTTAGGTCCTAAGTGGTGGATTAGATTAATTTAATCCAATAATAATATAATGAATGAGTTTATAGTGACCCGGTATTAATTTTAACTAATCCCAACTTGGTTCACTATTATCATTTAACACTTAATATTAGGTTGTAATTAATACTATATAGTAGGTGGTATTATTTTTACCAAGTATTCCTTACAAGTTTAAAGTCACACATTCATATAAAAGTTAAATGTTATGTAAATTCTTACCCTCAATATTTGTTTTGTTATTTTTAATTTAATATCATAAACTATTACTTAATCGAAACATAAATTATCTCAATTTTAATCCAAACTTGTTATACAATGATAAGATTAAATAATACTCTTGTTAACACCATTTTATGGATTGAATGAAAAATAATTATCCAATCTAATCCTTTATTTGTACATGAACCAAACTGCAAAAGTTCAAATCAAGCTTTTGCAACAAAACACAAAAAATTTAACATGGTTAAGCCCATAAAGTCCACATCCACATACCAAAGTCTAACAAATTATATTTTCTTACAACACTCGAAAAGTAAAATCTTTATTTTCAAATGATTTCCTTTGAAGATTTATTTCTGGGTTTTTTGATACGGTTCCTAAACTTTCATGGGCTGGATTTGTTATGCTTCGAATTGCTGGTTCAATTTTTTTATTTTATTTTTCTCTTTCTACAAAGGAATACATGGGATCTCCCTGTTAAAGATGTGAAATCTGACCTTTCAGTCTGTCATATATTTATTAGTGAGTTTTAGGTTGTCCTCACTGTCAAAACATCCTGTGTCATGATATATAGTTTCAGTAAATGATTGTGTTTGTAACCTGGAAACCAAGGAAAGTGAAATGTACAACATGCTAAAACAAAAAAAATCATACATGAATCACCCTCTTAGATGGGGAAAAACCTAAAATGTTCTACCTGTGTGTGTGTGTGGGTGCTTTTTTTTTTTTTTTTTCGGGGGGGGGGGGGGGGGGGGGGTGGTGTTGGTGAGTGAGTGGTGGATTGCATTAGTGTGGAGAGATATGGTGGTGGGTACTTCTGGATAGGTATAAATGTGTACACATAAAAACTAATTCTGGTATTGCTACAAGAGACCAAATGATAAGATATTGGCATATGGTAGTATGGTACTATTGCATCGTTTAGTCAGTATAAACCACAAGAAATTTAACACACACACACCCCACCCACCCCCACCCCACCCCCCACCCTCCCCCCAAAAAAAAAAAACCACCACACCCCAACACAAAGGAAAAAAGTCAAAAACAAATGGAAAGAATCCAAAAACTGATTCCAACAAAATCATGAAAACCCATTCATGCATCTTTTAATATTTTCGAAACTCAGGTGTCGCTACAAAAATTAGAGTTTTTTGAGATAAGTTTTTGTAACAATTATGTTCTCCATCACAAAAAACATATTTTAAAGAAAAAAAAATATTGCAACCATAGTTATTGGCATAAAAAGTTTATTTACTGCCGCAAACATTATTTGAAATGATATGTTACTGTTATAAAAACGTTTTAAGGCTCCTCTTATTATGGTGTGGCAATATCGTCACAAAAAATAAACATTTTATGATAGTACTTTGTCGCTGCAAAAAATCTTTTTTCTTGTAGTGTGTTATGTTTTATCACTAAAACATTCATTTCATTACATGTGTAACCAATATTTGTCTGCCATTTATATTTGAAAAAAGTTAGACGGACAAAAAAATAAGATGAAATATAAGAACCAAATGGCATGACAATTGAATATGTTTAATAGAATCTTAAATATTAAATAAATTAAAATGAGACTAAAAACATCATTATCACAATATTATATCATTTAATTCTTTTTTTTATCTAATTTTTTGATCAATTTAACATTACTCACTATATTTTTCAATTTCAAAACCGACAAAACTTATCTGTCCTTTGAACATTAGAATAATGACCCCTCATAACCTCTTCATTCAAACGAAGAGCAACCACCCACCCCATTTTTCCCTCACAATATTATTTGTATATAAGTCTTTCTTAGAAGAAGACAACACACTTCAATGTATTCTCCTCCTATCTGACTGTCCTTTGTGCTTGGAATAATAATCTTTGCAACCACGCAACCACTTCATATTAATGATGAACCAGCACCCACTTTTCTCTCCCTTCCCTCTCATTTTTGTTACTTGTCTCCCTACTGTTTCCAGGCAGATATGAAGAATACAATTCAGTTCATTCAAGCAGACCATGACATTTAGAAAAATACAGCATGATCAAATTTTATATTTATATGTATGCCAAATTTCCATAGTCTCTTCTCTCTCTTCAACTTAAGTGAAAAGCTTTCCTCATGCACATAAAATTAATTTAAATTTACAAGATAACATAATGATAGGAAGGTATTATAAGGCTAAAGTGCAAAAAAATTAAAGACAAATATCCTATCTCCTATGGAGTAATCGAGAAGAAGTCCAACAACGCCAAGACAACGATAGGCCATGGTGTTTTGAACATCAAGGCAGCTACTGGCTAGCTTGAGCTTGGTTAGAAGTTTGGGAATTGGTTCTGCGAAGATTGCATCATTTGCAAATCCGTCGTTGTTTGACAAGAGTTTTCATCGGCGATCAAAGTGCTGATAGATATTCAAGTTAGACGTCAGTTAGGAAAAAATAAGTCATTAGCATACGCTATGAGATGACAGTCAAAAACTCTAGAACTACACATCCATAGTAAACTTTCACATATTGTTTTGAAAGGTTACTCAATGTTTTTAAGTAATTAAAAGAATTACATTACTGGCAGGCTATATAAGACTTCTATTATTCTTATATAATCTTGTCCCAAATTTTTATTTTCAAAAAGAAATTCCTATTTCCTAGTCTCTCAAAGGGTGAAAATAGAAAACCTCAATCTGGCTTAGCAAATGAAAATACTTTTCGGAAACTGTCCCTAGAGGCCTTTTCCTCATCAATGTCTCTACTAAACACACCCAAAAATCTTAAAGAGCACATAGGGAATAGGAATACTTGGGTCAGATCTTACTCTCGCGGTCCAGACACCCAGAGGGAACTTAGGGCTCGTAATCGTCCATAATACTCTCCAATCACCAAAAAACATCTTGCAGCTTGCCGAACTGTCAGTATCCGGTGCAGTTGATGAAGGGTTTGTTGCCTTAAATTATCAGCCTGCAGTTCAAAATAACAAATCATGGAGTATGACCTCACAAATAAATAAAATATAAACAATTTGTCAAAAGGGTTGAAACCCATGAAGTTGTCTTATCTATGAGATTTGGACTATTTCAATTATAGGTTAAAAAATAGATCTTTTTAACATTTTTTCAACTAACTTATTCATATAATCTTGTCCCAAAATATTTAATCTTTTGTTGATAGGTCTAGCAAGGGCTTTTATTTCAATAGAAGCCATTGTCAAACCACCTTCAGATAGAAACGTGTTAGATGGAACACTGCATCAAACACTAGCATTCAACATGGTAAAATGACTTCTTCAACACAAAGCAATCGATATTTCACTACAAAATCATTTGCAGCACAATGAAATTACAATCCAATCAAGTATGCGATTGATAACTGCTATTTCAGTGTTATATGCTTACCACCTAACCTAATTAATGGAATTATATGAAAATCATAATGCCCGGTCATGTGGACTCCATCTATATATTAGTCTTGTACATACTAGTTCTAAATGGGAGACTAACTAAAAGAGCTTTGATTGGATTAATTTCTTTTCTTCATTATGGGCGATTCGGTCACCTACATAGACTGATAATGTCACCTCAGTTTTCTATATGACCAACTCTCAAACAGTCTTTACACTTATTAAAGTCATTTGATAAACCATTGACAATATTGTTACTTCAGAAAGTAGTAGTCTCTTACTCTTGTGGTAGGTAAGGAAGTATTCACAATGACAACACATTTGCCTTTTCCTCTTAGTATGGCACCGCTGAGATATCATTTTCATCACATCTTAGGCAGTTTTGGAAGGAAAGGAGAGCAGACTGGACTATTCCACAATTATTTTATATTTTTACTGCATCCCTTTCACGGTAAATATTATAGATACCAACAAATCAAAAGGCAATTACTTGCTACAATGCATGTTAAACAACAAAATATAAGAGTAAAAAGTTGTCCGGATAAGGCAGTTATGCACTAATGCAATGGGTTTACCTGACGAACAAAACCTTCAAGATTGGTTAGCTTGCCAAGAGCAACAACCATATGATGCATACCATCATTGATAGACCCACTAGCAATCGTGTCGATAAGGGACTGTTGAAGCTGTTCTAATCCTTGGGTCAGGGCTTCCTCTGCTTGTTGTGAGGATTGCTGGAGGTTGTAAATCCCCACGATTTGCTGCTCGGTTAATGGATCTAATTGTGGTATTAACATCTGAAATAAGCGTCAAGCCAAAAATAAGTTAGAGAAAGACATCAATAACTGAATCACTGAGATGGCTGGGTTAAATAATGAAAAAGTGGTACTATGAAGATCAAATGCAGATACAAATATTGTTCTATTCATAACTGCGATCTACACGAATATATTCTAGAAAACAAGTAGTAGCTTAATTTCAACCTTAATTAGCTCAGATGGCCGAAAACCACCCATCCAGAGGAAGCACCGTTCAGCTGGAGTAGTCCACATTCCAGTAATAAGGTGGAAAACATCAGATTTGGCAGCCAATACCTTCAGGCGGAAAATTTCATCATAATGGGCAATATAACCATCTACAATCACCCTGAGATCGCCATCAGATAAATGTGCTTGCAACCCCATTCGAAGCTCTGACATGAGCCTGTGGTCATCATCTAACCATCTTGAATATTCCATGTCAAATATTGCAGCACCTGAAATATTAGCCAGTGAGTCTTTGATACTTACTGCAATTTAGGTATAAAGGTGATCTCCATGGTTAAAGAATTTTTAGTGAACAGTTTAGGTAGGTGCTGAAGTATAAAATTTTATAGCTTTAGGAGTATGTCGTTTGGACATGCCCAAAAGTAACATCCATACTAGGAGAATTAGTGAACAATTTCTGGTAGATGCTGTAGAGGAAATTTTACGGCATGGAATCTTGGCAAAAACATGAACCTGTACTAATTACCAAACGATTTGGACAATGTTTTTTTTATCCTTTTGAAAGTATTAGCAAACTTTTTGTCGCATTAATATATGATACTTTTGCCTTAACTCTTACGAAAATGAAAAAACAAATAATATAACACAACTTCTACTCAAGACTTTACTTGTCATCAAGCCAGTTCAGAAACTTAGAGCTCCAAATATTTGAAAAAAGACAAGTCTGTGTAGATCTTATGGGGATCCAATCTCATCCATTTTGTCAAAATGATCAATGTCGGTAATTGACGATTACACAAATAGACTGTTGCCATAATTTGACTGAAAATAAAACGTGGAAAATTTAGACTGAGGGTGCACCAACCTATGGTCATTACCAGCAAATTAATTAATAACACAAAGTCATACTTCCAATAGGGAATGCCAATAAATTTCTTTCTTAAAACATGTAGCAAAGGATAAATCTATTCATTACGAAAATAAGCACATGCTGTGAATAACAAGAGTTTTGAATTTGACAATTGCTCTTTAACATAAATTCTAGTAACCATTGATTACCAGGAATATACTACTAAGTCTTAGAAACTATGATAGCCATGGATTACCAGGAATATATATTATAGCAGTACTTAGAAACTATGTGCCTAGTACCTAAACCTGGAAAGGCAGGTCTTAATTTGTAAGTACATGAAATTTCATTCTTCCCCAAGATAAAAAAAAGAATTTCCCTCTGCACCCACTATCCATAGAAAAGACCCAATAAGAGATGGGTATTTTGGTAAAATCACTGTAGACATATTGGACTCACCAGAGCTTATGTTCCCAGAGACACCACCACCTCCTCCAAAGTACAATCCCTGTTAAGTGTTCACCAAAGAAATCATAAAACCCACCATAAAATAGTAAAGATTATGATTTTATTTATTAATTTGCAAAAATGTTTTTAAGTTAAACTGTAAGAACCTGAGACCGAGCACGTTGAAGGTCTTGCTCTAGCTGAGTGAGCCGTAACCTACTTGACTCTAGCTGCTGTACATAGGCCTGTCCAGCACAAATACACAAGTACAGAGAGAGAGACAGGCAGAGGGAGAGAGATAAATGGGAAGTGAGATGGTAGAATTTCAAGAAGGAAATTTGCCGGAAAATGGAACTTCCGGGTGACATACTGTCACCGGAAACTGACACGCACCTTTTTTCTGAGCCTGCTCTCTTCTTGCTGCTTCTCTATTTTGAGCTAAACGTCTCGATGTCTGTGACCAGTGAACACATTTTTAGCTTCAAGTCTGAATCTTTTTTTGAACTAGTTTAAATCCAAAGAATATCCAGAGAAAAATCAAAGAAGAAAAGCTTGGCCTTCAAACAAAAACAAAGACCAGCAGCAGCTAACACACACACCTTAGCATCGAGTACTCTGTCTGATGTAGAACCAACACCCTTTCTCTGCAACATTCAGGAGAAAAAAAAACCAGTAAAATTAGTGTTCATTTAAGCTAGAGACACCCTTCTGAATAAATTTACAGACCAGCAACTACACTACTACAGTAGTTTTTTCTTTATTTATTTATTTTTTTTTTTGGGGGGGGGGAGGTGTTTGTATCTTTGTGAAGATTGTATTTTCATGAACAAATTTGTAATGATTAAATGTTGATGTGAGTACTGTTTGAAATGTGATTATGTGAATACTGGTTCTTCAAACAAGGTGAAACTAATGATGACGATGATTATAAGAATAGACCAATGAAACATCATAATCTCCGAGTTGCCTAGATTTGGTTGCTCTAATTCCGAGGTAGATTAAGGGCTTAAAAAGGAGAAGTGAACTACTGTTCTGGGGATTGAGTAAAAGGGTCATTATTATAATTTAAATAAGAAAAGAAAGGGCGGTAATTCTACTGTAAAGCTTGTATCTTTTCTTCCAAATAGATGTGGTACAAGTCTCTCTCATACTCTCAGTTCAGGTCAGACATAAAAAAAAGACCATCAAAAGAACCCTGCCTTCAATTAATTT
>CAUOFW020005258.1:0-43620 GCA_963454935.2 Ilex paraguariensis
TGAAACCCTCTACGGTTCAACTTGAAAACGTAAATCCTCTACCACTTGATCCTATGTGCACTTATATTTAATAGAAAAGGATCTTGGGTTCTCTCAATCAGTAAACAATTCAAAAAGATTTTCTAATGCACATTTCAAAACCCTAACTGATCCAGAGTTCCAATTCAATACGAACTACCAGATCATGAGTTCACAAACATGTTAAACAACATTTATAACATAAATGATATATTTGTAAAGAGAACGAAAAACCTCGCCTATTTTAGAATTAAAAATTTTTATCTCGATTTGCGTGTCATTCAAAAATTGTAAAAATTAGAACAATAAAAGTTATCAATGAAATTTCACACACAACTCTAGTTTAACTAATTAAACACGAGTATAAAATTAGTTTGGTCAAACAACCCTAAAATCAGGTCAAACCGGAACTTGAAGGGCAAAATAGTTATCTTACGTGAGATATTAACATAAGCATCAGATCAGGAATTGGAGACCACCAGGGGATTCCTTGGGGAGATAGGAGACCAGCCCCACCAACCAGGCGTGGATCAACCACCCCTGCCTCACGCGTCGTAGGGGTGGGCTCTCTTCCCCCTTTCTTCTTCTGAATTCTTCTTCGTCATTCTTCTTCCTTTCCAGCTAAGTACCCAACTTCGCTCCTCTTGTTCTTCTTCTTCCGAATTTTTCGTCTTCGTTCTTTTTCCTTTTCAGCTAAGTGCCCAACTTCTCTCCTCTTGTTCTCTCTCCATAGTATAACAAATCCATTCCTTCCTAATGCCAATCTCCTCCCCGTATATCCTACTTTCAGATCCACACCCTTTTTGGATTGAATCTCCATATGGTGATACGATGTTTCGGTTAATATTTTAGTAAGATAACTATTTTGCCCTTTCGGTCCTAGTTTGACTTGATTTTGCGGTTGGTTGACAAAACTAATTTTCTATTCGTGTTTAATTAGTTAAACTAGAGTTGTGTGTGAAATTTCATTGATAACTTTTATTGTTCTATTTTTTACAATTTTTGAATGACACGCAAATCGAGATAAAAAA
The DNA here is from genome assembly GCA_963454935.2 of Ilex paraguariensis. Taxonomy (NCBI): domain Eukaryota; kingdom Viridiplantae; phylum Streptophyta; class Magnoliopsida; order Aquifoliales; family Aquifoliaceae; genus Ilex; species Ilex paraguariensis. The sequence continues at coordinate 1,050 of CAUOFW020005258.1, forward strand.
TTTCAATTCTAAAATTGGCAAGATTTTTCGTTCTCTTTACAAATATATCATTTATGTTATAAATATTATTTAACATGTTTGTGAACTCATGATCTGGTAGTTCGTATTGAAGTGGAACTCTGGACCAGTTAGGGTTTTGAAATGTGCATTGAACAATCGTTTGAATTGTTTAATGATTGAGAGAACCCAAGATCCTTTTCTATTAAATATAAGTGCACACAGGATCAAGTGGTAGAGAATTTACGTTTCAAGTTGAAACCGTAGAGGGTTTCATTGAGTTCGGAAATGCAAGTACTATCCAGTTGTTCTTCAGACTTGGGGGCGAATTGTGATTCGGAAGCGTCTCTTTTTTAGGGTGTAAAACTTCTAAAAGGTTGGTTTGTACGGGACGTATCGACCCTGAATAGTCTATTAGAATATTTTTTCTTTGGTTTGACACTGTAATGGTATGGCTTTATCATTTTCGTACATAAACTACTTTTTGTTTAACGTTTTCACATTATTAGCTATGAATGTACTTTATAATATCAATCATATCAAAGTACTTATTTTCGAACTTGTGTGCCTTGGAATTGAGATTTCGTATATTTCTTTTTTTCAAATTTACACAAATGGTATAAATACTGAGTATATCGGATTACTAACTTATGTTTATATTAACTTAATGTGTTGTAACAAACATGTACATTATAATAAGTTCAAGTTGTATTACTATACCTATAAGAATGCTATGATGGAGCGTAACTATTAAGGATTGTTAATTATATCACTTATGTTTTGATAGGTTTTATCCACAACCCTAATGAAAGTAAATAAAAGGGATGCCCCTAAATTATTCTATACGTGTTGTCAATGTGTGTGCATACATAGGAGAGAAAGGGAAAGAGAAATGCATCAATATCAAAATTGAACAAAAAAACTGCATAATGGACTCACAAGCATGCATAAAATTTGTCAGGTGATGTAATATTAAAAAATAACTTTCATGATACAAGGGAAAAGGGGAAAATAAAAATCAAACTGGCTACTTTTCAACAACAAAAATTTTCACATAATCAATATCCCTCAATAGTAAACATCTATTATTCACACGTATAAAAAATCAAATTACCCTCTCACATTAACATTACCTAAAAAAACAATCTACTGAATTCAAAAATGAACTTCGTAAATACATTATTGAAACTAAAGACTATTATAAAATTATGAAAAACTAACCCAAAAAATCAATACATGCTCTGATAGATGTATTTACATAACCAGAATAATACTAACATTAATATAAGTACTTCCCTTAGTTGTTCGTTCTCTTTTCAATTCAATGTGTATACATAACGTAAATCAAGGAATAGACCTTAAGAAAACCATGTTGATAAGAATCATTTGTAGACAAAGATAAAAAATTGGTGTAGTGCAACAAAGCTATGGTCATGTGAAAAAGTCGAACCATTTAAACCAACCCAAACAAATTGACAATCATAAAAAAATGAGCATTAGCAAAGAGGAAATATCCATCACACCACACCAAAACTCACTATCATGTTACATGTCTCATACATTGGATTTATAAACATAATATTAGCATTGATAGTATCTTATATATTCATCCAGTTCATATATTAAATCAAGTTATGATTTATGTTAGTTAAGTGCATGAATAAAATAAAATAATCTAATTGAATACATAATAATCAAATCAAACAATATAATTAATATCAATTTTATCTATATAGCATGAGTGAAAAGGGGAAAATGGAAAACAAAATGGCTGCTTTTCAACAACAAAAACTTTCATAGAATCTATATCTCTTGATAGTAAACATCTATTCACACGCATTAAAAATCAAACTACTTTCTCACATCAATATTACCTAAAAAAACAATCTACTGATAATATTATTTGGGCACAATGACTATTAATATTATTACTATATAATTGCAGCCAATGTGAATGATTAGAGTTCTACTATTTTGTGTGTGAGCTTGACGCATTAGTGTGTATGTGTGTCTCATGGTGTGCTTGTGTGTTTGATTGGGGTATTAGTGTGTTTTTTTTAGCGAGTATGTGTACTTTTTTGGTCTATTTGTGTATTTTGTGGTGCATTAATATGTGTAATTTATTGTATTACTTTGTATATTTTGGTGTATGTGTGTGTTTTGGTTTATGAGTATGTGTATTTTGATATATTAGTGTGTTTATTGTGTATTAGTATGCGTGTGTATTTTTGTTGTGTATTAGTACGTGTATGTTTTTGTTGTATTAGTGTTTGTTTAAAGGTATTTTGGTTATAAGAGTGTGGTGTGTGTGGTTTATTAGTGCGTGTTTTTTTGGTGTATTAGTATATTTCCTTGTGTATTAGTGTGCGTATGTGCACATGTGTGTGTTTTCATGTATTAGTGGTTATTTTAGTGTATTAGCGTGTGTTTGTTAACACTGTGTGTGTATTTTTTGGTATACTAGTGGGTATACTTGTATGGTGTATTAACGGGTGTGTGGTTTTTGGTGTTTTAATGTATATGTATGTTTTTTTTGGTTTCTTAGAGTGTGCGTGCCTGTGTTTTGTGCATTATTGTGTGTATTTTTTTTATATATTAGTATGTGTTTTTTTGTGTATAGGGATATGTATGTGATTTTTGGTCTATTAGTGTTTGTGTATGTGCGCGTGTTTTTATGTATTAGCACGTGTGTTTTTTGGTGGGTTTGTGTGTTAACATGATGTGTGTGTGGTGTATTAGTATATGTGTGTATTTTTGGTATATTAGTGTATCTGAATGTGTGTTTTTACATATTAGTGTGTTTGTTTGTGTTTTATTTTTGATGGATTAGTAGGGTTGTGTGTGTGTTTTACTGTGTACGTGTGATTTTTGATTTATTTGTGTGTATTATTGTGGATGAATGAGTGTGTGCGTGTGTATTTTTGGTGTATATTAGTTAGTGTGTGTGTATATGGGTGTGGTTTTTGATGTATTAGTTGAGTGCGTGTGTGTTTACATCTTAGTGTGTGCATGTTATTTGTGATGTATTAGTATTTGTGATTGTGTTTTTACATATTAGTATGTGTATTTTGATATATAATAAATATAAGAAGTTTTTAATAAAGAAGTGATTTTAGAGAAGTAATTCAATTTTTTTTTTGACTTATCTAAAAGTAATTTTAATAAGGATAACAAACCCTACTTTTTTTGTTTAAAGTACTTGTGAGAAAAGTTATAAGTCCTAAAAGTACTTTTCGTAAGTCATCCCAACTTGTTTGTTAGTGGTTCTTAAACACACGTTCATGTTTAAATTCGTTGACTATGATATATGTCTTAGATGCATAGATAATAACTCTTCTTCTCTCTTCCAGTAAGTTAGTATGAAATTGTTGTGGCGTCAATTATCTAAAAGAGAACTTTGTTGTGTATTTGATCGGTGTATTGAAAAATTTAGTACCCAGTTAAATTGTCTAGACTATTGGTGTGTGTTTTTTTGGTGTATTATTATTTGTGTTTTGGTGTTTTGGGTTTTGTGTATATTTCCTTGTCTATTAGTGTGGGTTTTCATGTATTATTGGTTATTTTGGTGGATTAGTGTTTGTTAATACTGTGTGTATTTTTTGGTATACTAGTGGGTATACTTGTACGATATATTAGCACATGTGGTTTTTGGTTTCTTAATGTATATATGTGTGTTTTTGGTTTTTTAGAGTGTGCGTGCCTTTGTTTTGTGTATTATGGTGTGTATTTTGTTGGGTGTTTTTTTTTTTTTTAATAAATTAGTGCGTGTTTTGGTGTATAGGGATATGTATGTGATTTTGGTCTATTAGTGTGCGTGTTTTTTGGTGGGTTAGTGTGTTAACATGATGTCGGTGTGGAGTGTTAGTATATGTGTGTATTTTTTGTGTATTAGTGTATGTGAATGTGTGTTTTTACATATTAGAGTGTTTATGTGTGCGTGTCATTTTTGATTTATTAGTAGGGTTCTATGTGCGTTTTAGTGTGTACGTGTGATTTTTGATATATTGTGTGTATTATTGTGGGGAAATGTTTGTGCGCGTGTGGTTTTTGGTGCATATTAGTTAGTGTGTGTGTGTGTGTGTATATGGGTGTGGTTTTTGATGTATTAGTGTGTGCGTGTGTGTTTACATCTTAGTGTGTGCATGTTATTTGTGATGTATTAGTATCTGTGATTGTGTTTTTACATATTAGTGTGTGTATTCTGGTGTAGTAGTTTGTGTATTTTGATATATAATAAATATAAGAACTTTTTAATATAGAAGTGATTTTAGAGAAGTAAAATTTTTTTTTTTTTCCTTTCACTTCTACTTATGGACTTATTAAGAAGAGACATCACTATTAACTTATCTAAAAGTAATTTTAATAATGATAACAAACGCTACTTGTGAGAAAAGTCGTAAGTCCTAAAATTACTTTTCATAAGTCATCCCAACTTGTTTGTTAGTAGATCTTGAACTCACATTCTTGTTAAAATTTATTGACTATGATATATGTCTTAGATGCACGGATAATAACTCTTGTTCTCTGTCCCGGTGAGTTAGTATGAAATTGTTGTGGCGTCAATTATCTGTGTATGTGATCGGTGTATTGAAAAATTTAGTACCCAGTTAAATTGTCTTGACTATTAGTGTTTGTTTTTTTGGTGTATTATTATTTGTGTTTTGGTGTATTGGGGTTTGTGTATATTTCCTTGTCTATTAGTGTGTGTATGTGCACATGTGTGTGTTTTCATATATTATTGGTTATTTTGGTGGATTAGTGTTTGTTAATACTGTGTGTATTTTTTGGTATACTAGTGGGTATACTTGTATGGTGTATTAGTGCGTGTGTGATTTTTGGTTTCTTAATGGATGTATGTGTGTTTTTGGTTTCTTAGAGTGTGCGTGTCTGTGTTTTGTGTATTATGGTGTGTATTTTGTGGGGTTTTTTTTTCTTGATAAATTAGTACATGTTTTGGTGTATAGGGATGTGTATGTGATTTTTGGTCTCTATTAGTGTGAGTGTATGTGCGTGTTTTTTGGTAGGTTAGTGCGTTAACATGATGTGTGTGTGGTGTATTAGTATATGTGTGTATTTTTGGTGTATTCGTGTATGTGAATGTGTTTTTACATATTAGAGTGTTTGTGTGTACATGTCATTTTTGATGTATTAGTAGGAGGGTTGTATGTGCGTTTTAGTGTGTATGTGTGATTTTTGATATATTTGTGTGTGTATTATTGTGGGGGAATGTTTGTGTGTGCGTGTGGTTTTTGGTGCATATTAGTTAGTGTGTGTGTGTGTATGGGTGTGCTTTTTGATGTATTAGTATCTGTGTTTGTGTTTTTATATATTAGTGTGTGTATTTTGGTGTAGTAGTTTGTGTATTTTGATATAAGAAGTTTTTAACATACGAGTGAGTTTAGAGAGGTAAAAAGTTTCTTCTTTTTTTTTCTTTCACTCCTAATTATTGGCTTATTTAAGAGGTGAAATTACTTTTGACTAATCTAAAAGTAATTTTAATGAGGATAATAAACGCTACTGTTTTTGTTTAAAGTACTCGTAAGTAAATTAGTAAGTCCTACAGGCATTCTTGATAAGTTATCCTAACTTATTTGTTAGTAGTTCTTGAACATATGTTCTTGTTTAAATTCGTTGACTATGATATATGTTTTAGATGCACGGATAATAATCCTTGTTCTCTCTTCCGGGAAAGTTAGTATGAAATTTGTGGCATCAATTATCTAAAAGAGAACTTTGTTGTGTATTTGATCGCTGTATCATGTATTGGAAAATTTAGTACCCAGTTAGATTGCTTTGACTATGGTATAAGTTGGGATCAATTGCCTGATGTGGTTGTGGATGTTAAGCATTCAAAAGCATATCTCATCAACACAAATATTGCGGTGAATGAGTTAGTTGGATTGCTTAACTGAGTTAAATATCTGCCGGCTAATCAATATCTTATATGGAAAGAGGTGTGCTCACGATCCTTGTTCCAGTATGGTATAGTAAGATATTATGATTTTTTTAGGAGTATATGACATTTATGTTGAATCATTTGTTTTACATTCTACCAGCAAAATTATATGAAGATTAGTGTAAAGCAGGTATTATTTCAATCTCTAATCTCTGTAATTTGTGTTCATTTTGTTTCCTGAATTTAATTACTTATAGTGTTATTAATGTTCTTTGGACTATTCTAAAAATTTTAGTTAATAGTCTTTTATTTGATGGGGTTTTGGATATTAAGCATTCAAAAGCATACCTCATCAACATACAAATATTGCAGTGAACGAGTTGGTTGGATTACTTAGGCGAGTTAAATCTCCGTCAGCTAATCAATATATTCTATGGAAAGAGGTGTGCTCACAATCCTTGTTTCTGGATGATATGATAAGATATTATGATTTTTTAAGTGTATCTGACATGTATGTTGAATCCTTTGTTTTGCATTCTACCAGCAAAATTATATGAAGATTGGTGTAAATCATGTATTATTTCTATCTCTAATCTCTGTAATTTGTGTTTATTCTATTTCCTGAATTTAACCACTTCTAATGTTATTAATTTTCTTTGGAATGGTCTAAAATTTTAGTTCATAACCTTTTATTTGATGTCCTATCAGGGTACCTAAAAGTAGTGACAAATAAGGGTAGCATCAAACTCAATCTTCTTACTCTTCTTTTGTATCATTTTATTGGCATCCATGTCTTATTGCCTTTAACTTGCATATTTACTTCTTTTCTTGAAGCAAATCTGTATTGTTTCTCATGAGGAGTGAATGGTTTTAGGAGCATTCTGCATTTGGTTTTCGAACGATTATCTTTTTCAGGTATTGCTGCATTTCTTCATTTATCTATCTATTCCTGTTTTAACTGGTGGTGGTTGGTGCTTTGGGGGTAAATTTTGAAGACCTCACTGCAAGTTAGAGTGTAACTAAAGTTGCCAAGTGTCAGATTTGGGTTACTTCTATGTCTCTAAAACATAAACATGATTGATAAGTTTAAATTAATTTGCGAATGGCTTATCGAGAACTTTTCTCTTAGGTTACAGTGGGTCTTTCTACATGTCATAATAGTTTGCATACGTATCTCTGTGTTCATGCCTAAGTATCTCTTGAGTTGTCCTCTGCCTTTTGATATTTCAAAGTCCCATTACAGCTTTGGTTCAATGGACTCTGGGAGTTCAAGTGAGCTCTAACTTAAACAAAACGTGCATAATCCTTTTATGAACTGATGCATTATCTTATGTTCAAGTGAGCCTAACTAAAACAAAACGTGCATAATCCTTTTATGAACTGATGCTCTAAGTGAGGATTTTTGGTCTTCCTAAATTGTTTGAGACCTGCATGCATTATCTTATGTTAATCGGAACCCATTATTGTTTTTAAAACTAAATGTTGCTGCAGTTCCGTCCTGCTTCAGCAGTAGTGTTCCAGCACAGCCGGCACAGCCATATATTCCAGTGGTTTCTCAACAATTTCAGACGGTTGGGTGAGCAAATGTTGGAACGCCTTTTCACACTTTTAACAACTCCAATTTCTCAACTCTTGTTGTAGCAACCTCCATGGTCCGGTCAGGCAAGACATGTTCTACCACCGTCACTTGCGCCACATCCAATTCCAGTGAGAAGTTCAGGCAAACTGGCCTGTTATGCCTGTTCCATATGAACCTCATTAAAATGCTCAGATTCGAAATTACTATCCACAAAAATGCTCGAATTCCAAATACCTATCCACGGCCTCCACACAATTCTCAGTTTCCAAAAACTATATGCCTGGTTTAGACAGCATGGGGGATGAGGGCGTGGGGGTGGGGGGAGTTGTGGCGATACTAAAACTAGATAGGAGTTTGAATCCCATGCATCATACAGGCGCCACTAGAAGTGCTGAATTAAAAATAAATCAAAAAAAGGAGGAAAAACCTTAGAATCTCCCTAAGGGCTTTCAAGGAGTCTCACCTAGAAGAACTTCATGGAGTTTCACCATTAAAAATTTGCAAAATCTGCAAAGAAATTTTGTTCATCAACTTGCTTCTATTGTCTCTACAAAGACTTGCTTATATAGAAATAAAGATTCTATCCTACTAGACTTAGGATTCCTAAAATCCTTAAGATACTACCCTCTATTTTTTCTTTTTTCCACTTGTTCTACTCTATTAAACCTTTTTATGTTTATTTAATGCCTAGATGATTTGTTACTGCTCTTTTAGTGACTTAGTATCGTGTTAAAGTATTAAGGCTGTTGATGTTATATTTTTCTTAATATTCATGTTTCAATTTGTGTTATTTACATTATATTATTCGTGTTATTCAGGCTACATGATAATAATATTGTGCAATTATTGTATATCATGTTTGATATTGAATAATTATGTTAACCTCAATTATACATATATTATTAGTATTAATTTTACTCATTTTGTAGGATCTTACGATTTTTGATCCAGCCCGATAGACCCCCCTCCCCCAAACGATCTGAGGTAGGATCCCGATTTTATAAACCTTGGTCTACACACATACGCCATGACCCATCCTTCTTTGGAGTTAGAAAAGTAGGCACTCCACAAGGACTTAAGCTCTCTTTAATGAAGCCTTTAGCCAACAACTGTTTAACCTTTCTCCTAAGCTCAACGTGCTCTGTAGGATTGATACGGTAAGCAGGTAATATGGCCAACTTTCATGAGAAAAACATCAAACCACATTCTCTTCAAAATCTTTACTAATTAAGAAATTAACCCACCAACGGAAAGTTATTGGGATTGATGTGTCGTTCACCCATGCTACACGATAAGGATGAGGATGCTTCTCTATCTTTAATCTAAGCTTGTCAACAAGCTCTTGTGATGCCACATTGAGGCTAGTGATCCCATCAATGATAAGAGTGCATAACCTTCCTTGGCAAGAGACTTGTGTATGAAATATATTAGTGCGACGCCAATCCTTTTCGTCTCCTACTCTTTCTTATTATTTGGGGTTGTTTCCTCCTCATTCCTTCTCTTTTTCCTTCACTTCTTTCTACTCCTCCTTCTCTTTCCCTTCTCCTCCCTCCTCCCTTCTCCTTTTTCCTCCTCCTACTCATTTTTTGGGTTATTTCCTCCTTCTGCCTCTCCTTCCTTGTGTTGCTCCTCCTCCTCCTCCTCCTCCATTCTTCTTCTCCTCCTTATACTCCCTCAATCTTTCGAGTGACTTTTCTTCTCCTCTTTTTCTTCTTTTTCTTCTCCTTATTCCTCTACTTTGCCTTCTCCTTCTTCCCCATTTCCTTCTTTGATTTTGCTTTAGTTCTTGTTTCTCACAATTCATCGATGTTTCTCAGAGGCACCATAAATTTGATCTTTCGAGTGACTACTCTTCTCTTCAACTTCTTCCCATGCTTTTCCGCCTCTCTCTTCTTCCTTTTGTTCCTTTTCCTCTTCCTCTTCCTCCTTATCCTTCACTTTCTCCTCTTCCTCATTCTTCTTCTCCTCCTCTTTCTCCTCACTCTTTCTTCCTCCCGATTTTCCTCCCTTTCCTTCTCTCTCCTCCCATGCTCCTTCCTCTTCTATTTCTCCTACTTCTGCATCTCTTCCCACTCCTTTTACTTGTGTAGCTTCTTCTTCTCCTCCTCTTTCATTTTTCTCCTCATTTTCCTCCTCCTCCTCATTCTCCTCATTGACCTCTTCCTCATCAGTTTTTTCCTCTATCTTTCTTTTCCTGATTTTCCTCCTCCCTTTCTTCCCTCCTTTCCCTTTTCTTTCCCCGATTTTGTTTTAGTTTTTGTTCATCACAATTCACTGATATTCCTCAAAGCCGCCGTAAATTTTGGAAAAAATTCCATTTTGCCCCTTAAAAGATACAAAAATTTTCAGTCTGTTTCTCGAATAATTAATTTTTTCATATTGCCCCTTAAAAAAATAAAAAAATTTCAATGTGCTTCACCATTTTATTTATTTTTTTATTTTTTCCATTTGATCGTCCGTTTATTTTGTGATTCCTTATTGGTTGACTTGTTATAAAACAGATGGACGACCAAACGAAAATAAGACGGTGGATCACATTGTAATGATTTTTATTTCTTTGAGGGGACAATATAGTAAAATTAATCATTCTAGGGCAAACTGAGCATTTTTTATCCTTCAGGGGCAAAATAGGATTGACCCTAAATTTCGAGTGACTTCTCTTCTCTAGTTTTTCTCCTTCTTCCTCAGCTTTTCTTCATCTTCTTCCTTTTCCCTCTCCTTCCTTTTTTCCCTTTTCTTTCTCCTTTTTTCCTTTTTTCCTTCTCCATTGTCCCTTAAAAGAATAAAAATGTTGCAATGTGATCCATCATCTTATTTATTTTTTCTATTTGGTCTTCTGTCTGTCTTGTGATTCCTAATTGGTTGATTTGGTACAAAACAGATGGACGACCAAACAGAAATAAAACGGTAGAGCACATTGTAATATTTTTCTCCTTTCCATTCTTTTCTTCCTTCTCTTTCTTCTCCCTCATTCTTCCTTTCATTTTCCTCCCTCTCCTTCTCATTGTCCTCCTTAGTCTTCTTATCCTCATTTTTTTCCTCACTTCTTCTTCCTTCTGATTTTCCTCCTTTTTTCGTTCTCTTTCCCTTCCATTGCTCTTTCTCCCTCTTTTCTTCTCTTCTATTTCCTCCTCATTTTCTTTCCCTTCTCCTCCTTCTTCCTCTTCCTTCTCCTTGTTTTTCTACTCTTCCTTATTATTTGCGTTGTTTCCTCCTATTCTTTTTCCTTATTCTCCCTCTCCTTCATTTTGTTTCTTCTCCTTCTCCTCTTTCTCCTGCTCTTTCTTTCTTTTCCCCCTTTTCCTTTTATTCCTTCTTTTTCTCATTGCCCTCCTCCTTATCATCATTCTCTTCCACCTCCATCCTTCTTTCTCTCTCATTTTCTCGTTTTCCTCGTTCCTCCTTTCTCTTTTCCTTTTCCTCTCTCCTTTTTCCTTCTACTTTTTTTTTAAGTTCTTTTTTATTATGCCTCTCCTTCACCTTCTTCTTTTTCTACTCCACTTTTGTCTTATTTCTATCATTCTCTTTCTTCGTCCTCTCTACCAATATATGCCCATCGTAAAAGAGTACTTTGTTATATTCACTCATTCTTCTTCCCAATTTTCCTCTCTTTCCTAAACTTTCTCCTCCGATGCTCCTTCTTCCTCTTTTATTTCTATTTCTTTGCATCTCTTCCTACTCCTTTTGCTTTTTGTTTTCGTCTCCTCTTTTTCTCCTCCTCCATTTTTCTCCTATATCTTCTCCTTCTTTTCCTCCTCATTTTCCTTCTCATTGTCCTCCTCAACATCATCATCCTCTTTTTCCTCTATTCTTCTTTCTCTCTTCTCTTCCTTCTCCTCCCTCCTTTTCTTTCCCTTTTCCTCCCTTTCTTTTTCCTCTTTTTTCTTTTAGTATTTCTCATTGTTCCTCTCCTTATTCTTCTTCTTCTACACCTTTTTCTTCCTATTCCTATCATTCTCCATCTTCTTCCTTTCCACCAATGTATGCTCATCGCAAAAAATTACTTTGTAATATTAACTTTGTGTTATTCTTCTTCTTGCTTCTGTTCCTTCTTCTTCCTTCCCATTTCATTCCACGATTCTATTTTTATTTCTGTTCGTCGCAATTCACTAATGTTCCTCAAAGTCGTCATAAATTTTGGAAAAAATTCCATTTTGCCCCCTAAAAGATACAAAAATTCTCAGTTTACCTCATGAATAATTAATTTTCTCACATTGCCCTCTTAAAAAATAAAAATATTGCAATGTGATCCATCGTCTTAATTTTTTTTTTCATTTAGTCGTTTGTCTGTTGTGTGATTCTTGATTGGTTGATTTGGTGCAAAACAGATAGACAATCAAACGAAAATAAGACGGTGGATTACATTACAACATTTTTATTGCTTTGAGGGGTAATATAGAAAAATTAATCATTTTGGGTCGAATTGTGCATTTTTGTATCTTTTAGGGACAAAATAGTATTGGCCCTAAATTTTGATCTTTCGAGTGACTTTTCTTCCTTATTTTTTCCTCAGTTTTTCCTCCTCTCATTCCTTCTCTTCCTTTTCCTTTTCCTTTTTCCCCTTTTCTTACTCCGATTCTATTTTAGTTTCTGTTTCTCGCAATTCACCAATTTTCCTTAGAGTCGTTATAAATTTTAATTTTTCGAGTGACTACTCTTCTTCTTCTTCTTCTTCCCCTTTCCGTTTTCTTCTACCTCCTCTTCCTATTTATCCTTCTCTTTCTCCTCCCTCATTCTTCTTCTCGTTTTCTTCCTCCTCATTGCCCTCCTTATTTTTCTTATTCTCTTCTTTCTCCTCTCAATTTTTCTCCTTTTCGTTATCTTTCCCCTCTCATGCTCCTTCTTCCTCTTGCTTCTTCCCATTTTCTTTCCTTTTTCCTTCTTCATCTTCCTTCTCCTCCTTTTTCTTCTACTCTTTATTATTATTTGGGTTGTTTCTTTCTCATTCTCCCTCTCCTTCTATCTGTTTATTCTCCTCCTTATCTTCCTTCTCTTTTTCCTCCTTCATTCTCCTCCTCCCTCTTTTTCTCTTACTCCTCTTTCCCATTGCCCTTCTCCTTATCATCATTCTCTTTCTCCTCCATCTTTCCTCGCTTATTTCCTCCTTTTATTCTCCGCTTTTTCCATTTGGTTGTTTGTCTGTTTTGTGATTCCTGATTGGTTGATTTGGTATAAAATAGATAGATGACCAAACAAAAATAAGACGATGAACCACATTGCAACATTTTAATTTCTTTGAGGGGGCAATGTAAGAAAATTAATCATTCTCGGGCAAACTGAGCATTTTTGTATTTTTCACTGGCAAAATGGGATTGAATTTTGATCTTTCGTGTGATTTCTCTTCTCTATTTCTTCTCCTTCTACCTTAGCTTTTCCTCCTCTGCTTCGTTTCCCTCTCCTTCTTTCTTCTCCTTTTTTCCTTTTTCCTTATTCGATTCTATTTTTGTTTCTGTTTCTTGCAATTCACCGATGTTCTCAGAGTCGTCATAAATTTTAATCGTTCGAGTGACTACTCTTCTTCTTCTTCCTCCTTCTCTTCCTATTTATCCTTCTCTTTCTCCTCCCTCATTCTTTCTCTTGTTTTCCTCCTCCTCCTTCTCACTATCATTCTCTTTCTCCACACTTCTTCTTCATCCCGATTTTTCTCCTTTTCCTTCTCTTGTTATGGGAAAGTGGATCCCATTTGTTCATTAATTGTATTCTTTCTCCAGCTGTATGGAGAAGAATTTCTGCTGTTATGGGGTTTGAAATCCTTTTAGGAGAATCCCCAATGTGTAGATTTTTTAGGTTGATAAGAAAGTTTAGAGCTCATTCTCTGAGTCATAGTTTGATCAGAGGTGTTTCTATGTTGATCTTTTGGGCTTTGTGGAAGGAGAGATGCAAGTGATAAGTGCCTTGAGATGGCAGGCATTTCTTATAAGGCCTGGGATAGGTGATGACTTTAGAGGAAAGGAGTTACTGCAGGAGTTGAACATTAGGTCTTCTTTTTCCTTTGTCAATAAAGTCAAGTAGATTAAGTGGGAACCTCCTCCTGAAAATATGTTGAAGCTGAATGTTGATGGTGCCTCCAAAGGCAAAACTGGTCTGTCAGGTGGTGGGATGGTGTTGAGGAATCATGAAGAGCATGTGATGTTAGCTGCTGCTTGCTTTTATGGGATGGGCTCAAATATGTCAGCTAAGTGTATGGCTTTGTTAGATGGCTTGCTGTTGATCCTGCAGCATGGTTTGGCAGATTTTCAAATCCTTGTGGAATCTGATTCTCAAACTTTAGTTCAGATGGTGTTGGGTTTAGCTGAGGTCCCATGGAGATTGCAATCTTTTTTGAAGAGGATTAAACAGCTATTTGCCATTTTGAATCTGCAGATAATGGGGTTGCTGATTTCTTAGCTTCCCTTGCAGTTCAGACTGAGAGGAATTCTGAATTCTCTGTCAGTGGTGCTTTGCCACTTGCTGGGAGGTTGATTCTGCAACAGGATCAGAGCAGGTTGCCTACTGTCAGATTAAAGAGAATGATTGCGGTCAAAGACAGGGAGTTGGATGATGTATTTTGGTTTCTAAATTGGGGTCTGTTCAGGGGCAGACGGCTGTATCTGCCAGTTGGTCTGGTGTCCTAGCAGTCCTTGGAGTTTCAGAAGGTGTTGCCGGTGTTTTAATTTGTTGGGGAGTTCTAGAAACAGCAGTTATTGAAGGAGGTACAAAAGTTATACCATCAGAGAGTAAACTATTTACATCCAGTGTTTCTGGTGTGTAATGGTCGACTAGCTGGGCTATGTTGGATAGTTTCAAGGTTTTGATCCTTTTAAAGGATTAAAGCCAACTTTTTGTATGGCTTATTTTGTTGAGGCAGCTGGAGGTGGATGACTTGCTGAGGTATTGGTTGTAAGCAATGGTTTGCTGTGTTGAGAGGAGTTGAGTTGTTTACTGCATTGCTGTGTTTCTGAAGCCTGATGGTGGAGTAGCTACTGATAGCTTTATGGCTTTGAGCTCTTATGATCTGATTCTGCTGTGTTCATTGCTGCACTGCTGTTTTGGGCAGTCAGTATAGGATGAATGTTGGGTCAGTTGCTGAGGTGCCTTCTGTATGCACTGGTCTGCATTGTTTCTGCAAAATTGTTCTAGCTGGGTGATGATGTGCTGTGATTTGATCATGCTGCTAGAGGGTTGAGCTGAGCACAGGTGCAGGAGCAGTATCTGAGCTGCTGTTGCTGACTGCTGCTGGTCTGCTTCTGGAGTTGGTCTGAACTGCAGTGATCAGTCAAAGCAGAAGCTGAAAATAGTTGCTGTACAGGACAGTTTGAGGATAAAAGAATTTTTTCTGTTTTTTTGTACAGTTACTGTTTTTGTTGTTTAACTGTTACTGTTTTGCTTAAACAGTTTCAGTTTTTGCTTCTTGTAATTTTTGGTTTTCATGCAATAAAATTCTCTTTTTCTTAAAAAAAAAGAAAAATTCTTCCTCTTGTTTTCCTCCTCCTCCTTCTCACTATCCTCTTTCTTCTCACTTCTTCTTCATCCCAATTTTCCTTCTTGCCCTTCTCCTTCCCTTCTCATGCTTGTTCTCCCTCTTTCCTTCTCTTTTATTTCCACGCCATTTTCTTTCCTTTCTCCTTCCTTGTCATTCTCCTCCTTTTTCTTCTACTCTTTCTTATTCTGGATTGTTTCCTCCACTTCTTCTTTCCTCATTCTCCCTCTCCTTCATTCTGTTTCTTTCCCTCTTTCTCTTCCTCCTCCTCCTTCATTCTTCTCCCCATTCTTTTCCTCTTACTCCTTCTCTTTCACATTGTCCTCCTAATCATCATTTTCTTTCACCTCCATACTCTTTCTCCCTTCTCCTTCCCCTCACTCTTTCCTCCCAATTTTCCTCCATTTCCTTCTTTTTCTCCTCCCATGCTCCCTTCTTCCTCTTCTATTTCTCTTTCTTCTACATCTCTTCCTACTCCTTTTACTTCTTATTTTTCTCTTTCTATTTCTTCTTCTTCTCCTCCTTCATTCTTCTCCTCCCTCTTTTCCTCATTTTCCTTCTCATTGTCCTCTTCGTCATCATCATCCTCATTCTCTTTCTCCTATATTCTTCTTTCTCTCTCTTTTCTTCCTTCTCCTCCCTCCTTCCTCCTCCTTGAAAAGTCTGCTGTCAAATCCTACGGCTCAACCTTGGACTAGCGGTAGAAACTACCAAGCTGGAGTACAGTAGGGGCAGAGGGAATTTTCGGTGGAGCGGTGAAATGCGTAGAGATCGAAAAGAACACCAGCATCGAAAGCACTTTGGGGCGACACNTGAAAAGTCTGCTGTCAAATCCTACGGCTCAACCTTGGACTAGCGGTAGAAACTATCAAGCTGGAGTACAGTAGGGGCAGAGGGAATTTTCGGTGGAGCCGTGAAATGCGTAGAGATCGAAAAGAACACCAGCATCGAAAGCACTTTGGGGCGACACTGACATTGAGAGATGAAAGCTAGGGGAGCGAATGAGATTAGATACCCTAGTAGTCTTAGCCATAAACGATGGATACTAGGCGTTGTGCGTATTGACCATGTTCTATTCTAAGATATTCCCTTCATTAGCTATACGAAGTTAGACATTGACTGAAAGGAAAGTAGAAAGGACAAGTAGCTCTGATATCACATAGAAGACTGTTTTTTATAGCACCACTAAACCAGTTGCCATTCACTGGCTCCATACTTCTCCATTCTTCTTCCTCATTTTTCTTCTACTCTTTCTTATTGTTCCTCTCCTTCACCTTCTTCTTCTACTCCTTTTTCTTCCTATTCCTATCATTCTCCTCCTTTCATTTGTTCTTTTTCTCCCCCTCCTCCTTCATTCTTCTCTGCCTTATTCTTCCTCTCCTTCCTTCTATTCCCTCCCCTTCACCTCCTTCTTCTCCTTTTCATTCCCCGATTATGTTTTAGTTTCTATTCCTTGTAATTCACTGATGTTTCTCAAAGTCGCCATAAATTTTGGAAAAAATTGCAGTTTACCTTTTCCACATTGCCCCCTAAAAAAAATAAAAATGTTGCGATATGATCCGTTGTCTAATTTTCTTATTTTTTTTTCATTTAATCGTCCGTTTGTTTTGTGATTCCTGATTGATTAATTTGATACAAAACAAATACACGACCAAATAGAAATAAGTCGGTGGGCCACATTACAATATTTTTATTTCTTTAAAGGGGCAATGTAGAAAAACTAATCATTCTGGGGACAAATTGAGATTTTTGTATCTTTCAGGGGCAAAATGGGATTGACCCTAAATTTTGATCTTTCAAGTGACTTCTCTTCTTTAATTCTTCTTTTTCCTCAACTTTTCCTTTTCTTCTTCCTTCTCCCTTTCTTTCCTTCTCCGATTCTATTTTTGTTTCTATTTCTCGCAATTTACTAATGTTCCTCAGAGTCGTCTTAAATTTTAATCTTTCAAGTGACTACTCTTCTCTTCTCCTTCTCTCCTTTTTCTTCTCCTTCCCCTTTCCATTCTCCTCATTCTTTTCCTATTTATCCTTCTATTTCTCCTCCCTTATTCTTCCTCTTGTTTTCCTTCTTCTCCTTCTCATTGTCCTCCTTATTCTTCTTTTCTTTCTCCTCAATTCTTCCTCCTGATTTTTCTACTATTCCTTCTCTTTCCTCTCATTTTTCCTTCTCACTCTTTCCTTCTCTTCTATTTCCTCCTCATTTTTTTATCCCTTTTCCTCCCTTTTCATTCTCCTCCATTTTCTTCTACTTCCTCATTCTCCCTCTTACTTCGTTCTTCTCTCCTCTGTTTTCCTCTTACTCCTCTTTTTCATTGTCCTCCTCCTTATCATCATTCTCTTTCACCTCCAACCTTCTCTTTTCTACTTCCTTATCCTTTCTACTTCTTCTTCTTCCTCCTATTTCTNTACTTCTTCTTCCTCATTCTCCCTCTTACTTCGTTCTTCTCTCCTCTGTTTTCCTCTTACTCCTCTTTTTCATTGTCCTCCTCCTTATCATCATTCTCTTTCACCTCCAACCTTCTCTTTTCTACTTCCTTATCCTTTCTACTTCTTCTTCTTCCTCCTATTTCTTTTTCTTAAACTCTTTCTTATTATTCCTCTTCTTCACCTTCTTTTTTTAATATTCCACTTTCTTATTATTCCTATCATTCTCACTTTTCTTCCTCTCCACCAATGTATGCCCATCGTAAAAGAGTATTTTGTAATATTTACTTAGTGCTATTTTTTTTTCTTCTTTTACTCCATTATCTTCCTCCTCCTCCTCTTTCTCCTTACTCCTTCCTCCCAATTTTCCTCCCTTTCATTTTTTTTCTTCTCCCATGCTCCTTTTTCCTCTTCTGCATCTCTTCCTACTTCTTTTTCTTCTCCTTCTCTTCTCCTCTTTTTCCTCCTTTTTTTCCTTCTCATTGTCCTCCTCCTCTTCCCATCATCATCATCATTCTCTTTCTCTTTCTCTTCTATCCTTCTTTGTCTCTCTTTTCTTCCTTCTCCTCCCTCCTTTTTCCTCCTCCTTTTCCTCCCTCCTTTTTCCTCTTTTTTCTTCTACTCTTTCTTATTGTTTCTCTCTTTCACCTTTTTCTTCCTATTCCTATCGTTCTCCTTCTTCTTCCTTTCCATCAATGTATGCCCATCGCAAAAGAGTACTTTGTACTATTGACTTATCGTTGTTATGCTTTTTCTACTCCTGCTCCTCCTTCATTCTTCTTCTTCCTCTCCTCCTTCTTCCCCTTTTCCTTTCCCAATTCTGTTTTAGTTTCTGTTTCTCGCAATTCACTGATGTTCCTCAAAACTGCTATAAATTTTGGAAAAAATTCCATTTTTTCCCCTAAAAGATACAAAAATTCTCAGTTTGCTTCATGAATGATTAATTTTTCCACATTACCCCTATTAACTAATAAAAATGTTGCAAAATAATTCACTATCTTATTTCCTTTTTTTTGTTTTCATTTGATCGTCTGTCTGTTTTGTGATTCCTGATTGTTTGATTTGGTACAAAACAGATGGACGACCAAACCGAAATAAGACGGTGAACTACATTGCAACATTTTTATTTCTTTGAGAGGACAATGTGGGAAATTAATTATTCGGGAGGCCAAACTGAGCATTTTTGTATCTTTCAGGGGCAAAATGGGATTTATCATAAATTTCGATCTTTCAAGTGGCTTTTTTTTTTTTTCAAGGAAAGAGAGAATTTTATTTATTGAAATCCAAAATTACAAGAAGCAAAAAACAGTAACTGTTTTAACAAACAAAACAGTAAACTATACAAAAATCCAAAAATCTGTTAAAATCCTGTACAGCAACTGTTTTTTGGCCCTTCAGCACAGCTCCTGCCTCGACTGATCAACATGCAGTTCAGCTCTTGCACTATTGCTTAACAAATCTGAAGCTTAAGCTCACTCTGATGCAGCTTAAGTCAGCTCACACTGATGCACATGCTTCTCAGCACCTTCAATCAGCTCACTGATGCAGCTTTAGAAGCTTAAGACCTGATACAATCTGCACTCCTCACAACAGCCCAGTCATCAAGACAGAACCCAAAACAGAAACTGTTTAATAAAAAACAGTAACTGTTATACCAAACAGAAAAATAGTACACTGTTTTTAAAAAAATCTGCTATAGAGCTGCTCCATTTGCTCCTCCTCTCTTCAGCTTTCAACACCTCTAATCATACCCAAGAAACCTTAACTCATCAGCATAAACCAGCACCATCTATACAAGCTGACTTAGCCTTTATCATAAAAAATGACTACAGTTTTTACTCGAACAGCTGGCAGTCTGCTTCGGTCCTGCAGCAGCAACATCTTGATCATATTCGGCGGCACAGCAGCTCCTGAAAAATCAGAAGAAAATTGGCCCTTGACAGCCCTGTTCGCCAAAGCATCCGCAACCCCATTTGCTTCTCTGTACACATGAAACAAATTTGAATCCATATCCCCCAGCAAACCCTTAATCTTTGCCAAAAATCCACAACATGACCATGGTCATGCCAAACCATTCCTTACAATATTCACAAGCACCCTAGAATCCAATTCAATTACCAATTTGTAATTAGTTAAACTATACTGTTCAACTAAACACAAACCATCTAGTAACGCCCTAAACTCCGCCTCCATGTTCGAACATACACCGTAGAAAAAAGAGGCAGCTGCAACCACTCTCCCAATCTCATTTCGCACCACCACACCCCCACCAGCAAGCCCAGGATTTCCCTTGGATGCCCCATCAACATTCATTTTCAGCATATCCACCGAAGGACATCCCCAACAAACCCACGTAACTCTAGTCCAAATCTGAACAGAAAAATCAACACGAAGCAACTCCATTAAGTTCCTCCCAAAGTCATCCTCTTTCACTTTTGGCTTTAAGTTCCTGCTTTGGTACCTAAGAATACTGCATATTCGTAAAATCATGGAATAAGACAAAGCATTCCCCTCACCTGCTACTCTTCTGCATCTCTCCTTCCACAACTGCCAGTAAATAAGCAAAAGAAGTGCTCCTTCCCAAACCATGTCCAACAGACTGCTTACTAAAAATTCTACATAACCTTCTCAACCTAACAAAAGGAGACTCTCCTTGAATTAAAATAAACCCCATCATTTTGGCCATCCTTCCCCAAACAGCCTCTGCATATGGGCACTGAACAAACAAATGATCAGTACTTTCCATAGCATCAAAACATAACCTACATCTACTAGCAAGAGGAATCCCCAGTTGTTTAATTCTGCAATCCAGTGGAAGAGATCTCATCAACAATTTCCAAGCAAGTAACTGTGCACTAGGAGCAGTCTTCATGTCCCAAATCAACGAAGCAATATCATTTTTCTCCTGCTGCCCCCTCAACTGCTGCCAAGCCGACTTGACAGTAAATACCCCAGGTGAAGTACCTTGCCAAATCAGCCTATCCTCCTGCCCACTCAAGACCACACCAGCCCCACAAATCTCCTCTTTTAACTGATCAGTCAGCAAAGCATCCATACCATCAAACTGCCACTGAGCCCCTGCCACCTCTGATAAACTGGGAAAATCGCAAGGAGCACCTGCAATTCTGCTTATTAAAGGCCCACTCCCTAACCAATTATCACCCCAAAAGTCTATCTTTGCACCATTACCTACCAAATATTTCGATTGACACACCACCTTTTCAAAAAAATGACTCTAAGCATTGAAACACTTAGAATGACTCCTACCCATACATCTTATCAAGTGCCTCCCCTTAAGAAACTTGGAAGAAAACACTCTAGCCCACAAAGAATCCCCCTCCATCAACCTCCATACTTGCTTCATACGAAAAGCATCTTGCACATCCTCCAACTTTCTTAATCCCAAACCACCCTCAGACGTAGGCAAAGTCACCTTAGCCCAAGACACCCAATGTCTCTTCCTATTATCCAACTTGTTTGACTAAATGAAAGCAGCCATCATGGAGTTCATACAAGCCAAAATAGTCTTAGGTAAGTTCACACTAGCCAATAAATGAATAGGAATAGAACTCAGCACTGTCTGCACCAAAAGAACTCTACCCATATTAGAACGCAACTTAGAATACCATCCCTCCATTCTTTTACGAAATTTCACTAATACCTCCTCAAAGTACCTGATTCTAGTCCTCCCATTAAAGATGGGGCAACCCAAGTAAGTAAATGCGCACTTCTTAATGGGAATCCCAGCCATCTCAGACAACACAAGTCTCCTTGAGCACCCAATATGCTTTGAAACAAACATTGAACTCTTAGGGAGACTAACTCTCTGGCCAGAAGACATCTCATACTCCTTCAAAAAAGACATCAAATGCTCCAAAGATTTTTTAAAACCTCTCAAAAAAATTAGAGTGTCATCTGCAAAATGCAAATGACTCACTAATGAAGTACCTCTTCCCAGGTGAAAGCCTTTCACAAGGCCCTGCTGATAAATTCTACACAATACCCTGCTCACAACCTCCTCAGCCAACACAAACAAGCAAGGGGAAATGGGATCCCCTTGCATTAACCCTCTAGATGCTGGAAAGAAACCCCTTCTTAAACCATTCACACACACAGAAATATTCTGATTTCCCAAGCAATTCCCAATGATCTTCACAAAAATCTCAGAAAAACCAAACTGGATAACACTCTCAACAAAAAAATCCCACTCTATCCTGTCATACGCTTTCATCATATCAAGTTTTAAAATCATATTCCCTGCCTCCACCTTTCTATCCAAGTCATTCACCATTAACTGAGCCAAAGAGATACATTCCCCAATACCTCTACCCTTCACAAATCCATGCTGCTCCTCAGACACCAACACAGCCAACAAAGGAGCCAACCTACATGTCAACAACTTAGTAAAAATCTTATAAACAAAATTACATAAGCTGATTGGCCTGAAATCAGCAAAGGTAACTGGATTAACTTTCTTAGGTATGATCACCAACAAGGTAGCATTTACCGACCTTGGAATTATGCCACCTTTAAGAAAAAATTGACTGCACTTAACACATCATGTTTAATAATATCCCAAGCTGCCTGGAAAAAATTCCCAGACCACCCATCCACACCAGGCCCACTATGAATTGACATAGAAAAGACAATAGATTTTACTTCCTCCAAAGATGCCTCCCTAAGAAGCTCATCATTTAATTCAGCAGTCACAATTCTAGGAATAACTTCAAATAAGTGCTCCTGCATCACATGCCCTTCACTTCTATACAAGGTAGCATAAAAATCCTCGGCACACTTCCCAATCTCCTCCTCATTATCAATCCAGACACCCTCCCCATTCTGAATTCTCTGAACTCTATTTCTAACTGCCTTATCTTTAGCTAGGACATGAAAGAATTTAGTATTTTTCTTGCCCTCCGTAGCCCATTTCACATTCGCCTTTTGTTTCCAATACACCTCCTCAAGCTTCAAGACTTCATCAAGATCTTTTTTGATGAGAATCATGAACTTGCTGGTTAACCAATGAATCCTCTGTTTCAATAAGGATCTCAGCAACCTTTATCTTTTCCTCAAGAACTTTAATACAATCAAAAATATTACCAAACTCCTCTTTGTTCCACTTCTTCACATGCCATTTAAGATATTTTTTCAATAGGATTTTCAACATACCATCCACCCCATTTAGAAGCAATCAAATCCAAAAACCTTGGGTCTTTCACCCACATATCTTGGAATTTGAAATATGAAATTCTTTTAGCATCCACGGATTTATCAACTTTAAAAAGCAAAGGACAATGATCAGATTTTCCCCTGCCTAAATGCAAAACCTCATCTCTTCCATACCCCAACTTCCAAGCAACATTAGTAAAAATTCTATCAATACGTTGCCACATTCTATCTCTCTTGGTTATTACACCAAGTAAACCTACTCCCCACAAAACCACAATCCATAAGACTAGCAGCCTGCACAAAGTCCCCAAACTCTTCCATAGCAATTACAAAAGGCGAAGCACCCCCCATTCTCTCATCATTTTCTTCTTCTTCTCCTTCTTCTCAGCTTTTTCTCCTCTTCTTCCTTCTTCCCCTTTTCCTTCTCCAATTCTGTTTTAGTTTCTGTTTCT
This sequence comes from Ilex paraguariensis, assembly GCA_963454935.2. Taxonomy (NCBI): domain Eukaryota; kingdom Viridiplantae; phylum Streptophyta; class Magnoliopsida; order Aquifoliales; family Aquifoliaceae; genus Ilex; species Ilex paraguariensis. Next base: position 24,026 of record CAUOFW020005258.1, read on the forward strand.
CGCAATTCACCAATGTTCCTCACTTCCATTCTCTTCCTCCTAATCCTTATTTTTTTCCTCCCTCATTCTTCCTCTCGTTTTTCCTCCTTCTCCTTCTCATTGTCCTCCTTTTCTTTCTCTTCACTTCTTCTTCTTCCCGATTTTCCTTCTCTTTCTCCTTTTATGGTCTTTATCCCTCTTTCCTCCTCCTACTTCTCCTTTTTCTTCTACTCTTTCTTATTATTTGGGTTGTTTCTTCCTCCTTATCATCACTCTTTCCCCTCCATCCTACTCCTTTTGCTCCTCCTCCTCCTCCTCCTCCTCCTCCTACTCATTGTCCTTATTCTTCTGTACCACCAGAAATTAAGCTAACCACCAGAAACCGCAATTTCAAAGATCAAATCAATAGCAGTCCTTATTCATTCCCCTCCAGCGTAACGTGTTGAAGGGACTCACTAAAGATTCCACAAGTGGGATCATCTACTTCCCAAGTTCAACTACTTGGGTGACTATTCAAAAGTCATGGTGTTGTGGCGAAATTAAGTCACCATTGATACGTGGTGGCACTATGTAATGACAGACAATAAATGGTCAAAATGAACTTCATTTTATTGCACAAGTAGTTATTATCTTATATAGATAGGGTATTATTGAACTTTATAGGATTCGCTTGTCTACTTATATTATTGGGTGGTGACACAATTAATTCCCTGAAGTGGAGGAAAAAGAGAGTGAACAACTGCCTTGATCTACATTGCGATGTAGATTTTATTTCAGGTAAAACGGAGTTACCATCAATACCAGGGATTAAGATACTTTTTATTATATTATTGCTCAATTTTACTCATTGTTAAATTATCTATCATTAAAGTAAGTGGAACCCATTATTTATAAGTGATCCCCTCACCTTATACACTGGGTGTGATCTATTAGGAAAAATGCAAGTTGGACTTAAAATGCTTACTTAATATTTTGACTTCAAGAATCACAATTATTAAATATGTAGAGAGTTTCAATAAATACTGGGACTCTCAGTTAAATCAATAATAATTACTGATTAAGTTAACATTTTAAGTTCAAGTAGAATTACTCGATCTAGTGCATAAGATCCATGATTGACCTGAAATTTCTTGTTTCTAATATCGTTTTGTCTTTTTGAGTCCCTTACCATTTTTTAAAGCTCATGATGTGAAATCATCTCTAATATTGATGATCACTTAAAGAGATCTTGATTAGGATAACTAATTAAGCCAAAGAGAGATAGTTGGACATCATCGCTTATAAAATTTGAATGTACTGCGTTGTCTAACAGGGAAGGTATCATTGCTTCTATACCCATCTCCTCTTTTATTTTCATAACCCGAGTAATCCCGTGTGGTGAAGTATACTTCTTCAACCAAGTGCAACCCAATCTTCTCTGCTAACTTCTCTATCTCCCACATACTGAAAAGGATGTGCTATCTTGTGATTCTCTATCTCCCACATAGGAGCTCGCTATGTTCAAACGAGAGGAAACCAGCATGAGGAAAATTAAATACAATTCTGTCGAATGTTTTCAGATTGAGTAGAGGGTGTTGGCTCATGGTGCAGGCGTCCAATCCATACACAATGTTGCACCCATAGTCCTCCTGTCTCTTTAGGTTGGTCACCGCAGTAGGATGCTTTTCCCCTAATGTCTCTTTGGTTTGCATGCAAAAAAGTATTAGAGATACGATGTTTCGATCAGAAGAGATCTATCGTTATCTAAATAGTTTGGTTTTTTGCCGAGACAAGGGCCGGATTACATTTCTCGGCGTTTAGAAAAATGCCGGCATCTTTCCCAACGGTGGTATAGACGCCATTTGCAACAAACACTCTAAATGTTCATCGCTGACATTTGTATGGACTTTGCAGGCATTTATAAAGAGAAGAAACTATGACATTTGTATGGACTTTGCATTCAAAAAAATTCTTGCAGTGAGTATTATCATACTGTCATGGAATGGAATGCTCCAAAGAGAAGAAACTATGACATACCTTTAGAGTCAAGAGAGGTGGCAACCATATTTGAGGCAGATCCAAATGCTTCTACTAAGCATGCTGAAAAGGAGAAATCTCCCTAACCGACAAGCAAAATCTTGTGAGAACTGTTGTAGTGTTTTATCCATTTCTCTGCTTTACCATCCACAAAAACTTTGGACTCCATTCTGTATTGGTCTACATTGGCAAGTAAAAAACTAGATACTATTGGGAACTCTTGCTATAATGCTGATTTTGGGATTTATAACTTGATTTTGCTACTTGTATTTATAAGAATTGCACTGGGAATGTAAACCATAGTGGTGACTCATGCCTCTTCAAATTCACTGCTCTTATTTTAATGCTATTGTAATCTAATTTATTAGCCTAATTAATTATGACCTTTTGATTGACTGTGATTCTCATCAAACATTGAAGTTTAATGTTAATTCAAGAGTTATAGTGCAACCACATCATTAGATTAATAAATCAAATTAAATATTTAGATCTAAATAACATTACTACTCTCAATAATTACGCTTTTTGGTTCTTAGGAATTTTTAGATAAATTGCTCATGTCAATCTACTGGTTGAGAGAAGCCTCTTAGACTTCCAGCCTAAGAGACCAATGAGGTTATGACTCATCATTATTTTTTATACGAAATGTGTCTTGTCTAATGTATATTATTATTTTTGACAGATGATTATTCGAATAAGAAGTTGTCACATCATATTTGATTAATTTAAGTCTATATACCAATATTCGATCTTCTTATTATGCAATTAGCATCATAATGACGAGTAAAAATCTGCCATTTTGTGTGTACTTTTAATGTGGGCTCATTTAATTTTTTATGTTTTGAAGTGGGTACTAAATGTAGTCATTAAATAAACCACTAAAAACCACGATTTGAAAGACTGAGCCATTTTGAACCGTTATTCGGTTACTTCATTCCAATTCAGCGTAACGTGTTGAAGGGAAGTCACTAATCAAATTTCAGAAGCAAGCATTGCATTTAATATGAAATCATTTGCTTACGTCATTAACAAGTTACATAAACTAGGAGTGAACAACGGCTTTGACTCACATTGGAAGACACATTTTCTTCCAAAAGAAAATCAAAATTAGAGTTAACAATATTACAACTTTTTAAATTTTTTGGAAAAAATATTTTTTGTTGTAATGCAACCAGGACATGTATATATATTTAGTTGTCATTAGGAATTTTTAGTTTCTAATATTGTTTAAAAAATGTAGTTTAAATTTAATTTAGGGACTTAATTAACTATGTACACTTCTTGAATTTAAAATGAATTTTATTGATCTAACCTTAAAATTAACAATTTATCTAGTGATTATAATGAATTAAGTCTTATGACATTGCTCATGCCAATTCGAAATCAACTCTCAAAGTCAATCTTAATTATTTTTTAATTTATTCAAAAGGTGAAACTAAGTTTTAATTATTTATTTTTGGTTGTGATTGTCTAACCATCCACTTTGGTTAGATCTAACCAAATCGGCCTTAAGTATTTAAATACACTATTTTTACTCACTCTATTTTTTATAGTTATCGTGTGCATTGTAAACAAAGTAATTAAAAAATGACCTCAAATTTAATTTATACAAATATAAAATTATTATGCGTACTTTTTACATGATAAACAATTGATTTTAATAATAAGACTCCAAAGTTATAATATATATAATATAAATATCGAGTAAGATAAAAAAATAAGTTGAACTTTAGGCCGTAAATATTTTTGAAAGAGGTTTTAAAAATTTTACAATAATGCTACTTGCACTTAATTTGAGGACCAAGTACATTAGATAAAATAGTAAATTTTGTTTAAAGCTAGCACTCACTATTAATTCAATGATTCAAATATATTGAGTAATTAAATTATATTCTAAAATTTTAATTATATGTCATTGTTTATTTTATTTTTGGGGCCTAGGCAATGGCCTATGTGGCATGTATCATTATACCTAAGGCTGAACAAATTGTCGGTGCCCAGGGGCTAACCTGTTAGCCTTGTGCCTCATCAGCCCATGGCCCATGGATAGCTTCTAACTTAGCTAAAAAGACCATAGGCTGTGATTTTTAAACCGATAAGCTCGATGGGTTGGTCCTTCGGCAAAGATATAGTCAAGCTCATTAACTCAAAAAGAATAATTAATTTAGTATATTTTTTAAGTGTCAAATATTAATTCAAATTATTTATTATACATATTTTATAATTATATTAATTTTAAAATTATGTCGTATTAAATTTGTGTCGTCTAATCAGTGTTTGTAAGCTACACTGAAAGACCAAGTGACCTATATCAAAAGCCAAGCCTAAACTAAAGGGCATCAAAAGTTGTCCTTTTTTGTGACTTCACAACTGTCAAAATTCCTTTGTAATTCTGGCCCAGCACATAAACAATAATATTATTTAAATTTATTTTTTTATAATTATTTGAGTGATTGTAAATCTTAATAAATATTAAAATTTATTATCAACCTAATGACAATAAATAATTAAGTCAATAAATAAATACAAATAATATTTGTCGGATACAAAACATTATAAGAACCTTTGTTTGGATTATTTTTGATAATGTACAAAATTGATTATGCACAATCAAATCAGTTGAGTATGTGGTGTAAAATAATTAATGAAGTAATTAATAATAAGAGATAAAGATTAGATGGTTATGTTTGGGCGATCTAACTATTAAAGGCAATAATGGTAACCGAAAAATTTTATTAATGAGAGAGAACAAGGAAGTAGGAGAAAGAGAAAGCAAGAGTACGCTCAAGGTGAGGTGTGTGAAATCTGTCTCTATGTGTAAAGGGTTTATAATTTATAGGCGTAGAGTCTCGGTGGAAGCGGTAACGTGAGGGTCAAGATACTACTTTATTGAGGAGACTAGCTACAATTAAAGATGTGTAATATTTTGGAGTAATAGTAATCCTGATAATTGATTTTCTGAGTGCGTATTCTGATGATTGCTCTCTCTATCGTGCATTAACTGTTGAGTTTCGAATTGCATTAAAGTCGTTGGCTAAGTATGACTTGTCTTTTGATGATCTGGGTTAAACCCACAAATTAGACTCAAGCCTAGTTTGGATCTAGGCTCGTTATTTGTCCCTCATGCTCCACGTCTTAGTTGTGAATACGGGGCTTATGGGTATGAATGAGCTCCTTCATTTAGGTAGACCAAAGTATCTTGTTCTACACAGTAACTTTTTCTCTTCAACTATCCTCTTCATTGTATTTTCGAAGTTTATTTTCCTATTTGGTAGCACCATTGCTGGACGCCAATGGTGCTAGCAAACTCTCATTGGATGTGAAAAAGCTCCGTTCTTTTACAATAGAAATCTCTTTTTATTTTTACGGTAACAAAAACTTAGGGTTCCAGAGGGTCATATATATATACTCGATAGTGAGCTTCCCATATTCATTCATTTCTTTTATTTTTATTTTTTTAATTTTATTTTTGACACAATACGATAATTGTAAGACCCTGTACTAAAAATTAAATAAGAATACTAATATCTTAAGAGTTTTCCAAATATGAATAAAATGAGGATAAAAACTTAGAATCATTGTTGAAATATTAATCATGAAGTTTGAGTTTCGAACGGATTGACTTTTGGGTCAAACTTAATTTTTTTTTTTGGATGTGTTTAAGATTGATAAGGGTAACTAAATAAATATATTAATTTTTTTTTATCAAAATAACATTACCATTGAATTCGGGAGGTCGGAAAACATTGGGAGAGGTAATATGGGATGTATTAGAAGTTAGGAAGTATTTTAGAAGTAAAACCAAATTGGAGTGAAATTGGGTAAAAAGGGGTGATGGACACTGCTTAGTATTTTGATCATAACTTTATATTTTGATGTCCAATTGATCTGAAATTTTGACAGGAAATAGTAGACATCTAGGGCTACAAAAGTGTATTTTATGAAAAATTTCCAATTCGACCTCTAAATGGGTCAAAACTGACCTGGAAGTCGCACCAAAAATCTGTGAACAGTACGAAGGAAACCCGATTTTTTCTGAACAGAAAATATCGGGTTTTGCTCGATTTTCTTGCCCTATAAAAACCTAATGTCGTCCCTTTAGCATTCATTTCACCCCTCCAAACCCTAGGAACCATTTTAGAGGAAGAGAGGAAGATAGAAATACCAATCAAGAGGGATTTATACCTTGTAGAAATCAAAACTTCAAATTCTTCAAGAATACATTCTCCTCCCATTTTCTTCCATTCTTGCTACCCTCTCACCCAAATCTTTTGAAACCCTAGGAGGAGAAGATTAAGAGGAAAAGAAAGGAGAGCAAGAAGGTCTTGAAGCTTGGGTCTTAGCTTGGAATCTTGATTTAAGGTAGGGGATTTTCTCTCAATCTCTCACATTGAGGCTAGATATATATATATAGATATATATATGTATATAGATATATGTTTCTTCACTCTCCTTCTCATATATATAATATGAAATACATGATTCTTGTTCTATTTGTAATAAATGCCATGTTTTGAACAATATGAAGGGTGGGTAACCACCAAAGCTCTATTGATTTTTTTTTTATCTTCAAAGCCCTAGTTTTCAAGAAAAGGGGATTTTCTCCTAATTTCTTCTTTGTCTTTGATTTTAAAACTTTAGTGTTGAATATTGTATAACAAAATGATATAGATTACGATCTCTTGCATATTTTCTTGGATTATTCGATTATATGACAAATGTGAAAACAAAATTGGGGATTTTACTATATTTGGGAAATTGTTGTGAATTGTGAATATTCTTGATTTCCTCATTGTATGGTTGTTGTGATGGACTTGGATTACCTTCGAGAGATGCCGTAGAGTGTTAGAGGTTAGTCTATCCCAATGGGGGGTGAGATGGTTGCCTAATGCTCGTAGTGGATCGTTGTTGTGCTCGCGATCACTATTGTTCACATATACACCGAGGAAAAGGGTTAGTATACTAGACACCTTGGGAGGATTTCGTCAATGCCGTAGGAGACGGTACACGCCCTTCCTAAAGAGATTTGTGATTGTTGGTTGGAATTGGTGGACTAGGCATGATCGTTAGGTAGATTCACGAGAAGCAATCAACATACATGGTACGGGGATGAACCAAAAATACATGGAATCGGGAGTTGGGTCGTTCTTGCCGATGCATTGGTATGGGACAATGCTTAGGGAGAAGCCCTTCTTAAATAGCTTAAATTAGAATTTTGTTTATCGATGCTAAACTCACTTTATTCTTTTAACTGATTATTGCTATTGTTTAAACTTGAGATCTCTTTTAAAATGTCACTGTTTTCATTCCAAACCTATATATATGTTAGTTGTGAAATGAGACCGACCGTTTGCTATGTTTTTCAAACCTTGTTTGAGTTGAGAGGATTTTGCTACAGAGCTTCGTGCTCACCCCCTACAAATAAAAATTTTTCAGATTTCACACTTGAGGAGGAGTTAGGAGCCGAGGAGCCCACCCATTGGAAGACTCCGCTTGACGGGGATGTGGATCCCGAGGTGGGCGCTTAGAGCGACAATTTTATTTTGTTCTAGACTAGATTATGCTTAGAATATCCTTTTGAACTCTAGTTCATTTCTGTTATTTCCGCTGCGTTATATTATTACATTTTGGAGATGTAAAGGCCAAGATTAGACCTATTAATTTGGGATGATAGTGTGGATATGACATATGATGAATGCAAGTTTATTTTATGATGGAAAAATGGACCCGGTGTGGTCAATAGTTATGCATATGTGGACCCGGTGTGGTCAATTGTAATATAATTGTACAGGTTGTGTTTTGGGTAGAGCTCCCCGTACAAAGGAGACTCTGCCCAAATTTTGTTAAAATATGAATGGTTGATGAATGAAACTTTCGTCGTGATGAATTTTACTTAATGCTCTCATACGGTAAATGGTTTTTAGAATGTAATGTCACCCACGGGGGTTTTTGGGGCGTTACAATAATACAATACGAAACTAATGAGTTAACATTGACTATTATTGGACATGAACCCAAAAAAAACTGATCCACTAACTTCAACCTGACTTATTTCTGATTGTTTATATTTGTGTTGAATATTGTTGGATTTATATTATACATGATAGGGGTAGAAATCGCGCGTTCGAATCTCATCCCTGAACGAAAGGATTTTGGCTGACCTGACGTGTGCCAAAGCGATCACCCAATAGCCTTTGACCTCCATCCCAAATCGGGTAGGAGTCGCCCCCCCTCCCCCCTCTACCAAATAAGCCCTTGGCCTCAATGGAGGAGGTACCCACTAGCATTTGATCAAGTGACTAGTGGGTACCTCCTCCATTGGGGCCAAGGGCTTATTTGGCAGGGGGAGACGACTCCTACCCGATGTGGGATGGAGGTCAAAGGCTACTGGGCGGTTGCTTTGGCACACGCCAGGTCAGCCAAAATTCTTCTGTTCAGGGATGAGATTCGAACGCATGATTTCTACTCCTAATAAAAAGGCAGGCTACTGGGTGGTTGCTTTGGCACACGCCAGGTCAGCCAAAATTCTTCTGTTCAGGGATGAGATCCGAACGCATGATTTCTACCCCTAACAAAAAGGCGCCTTTTTGTAAGGGGTAAAAATCACTATGGGATTTCAGCCCTCCATTCGAAGGATTCTGGCTGACCTGGCAGTACCGAGCCCCAGTAGCCTTTACCTCTCTTCGCCAATAAGACCCTTTCCTAAGGCAATCCCACATCGGAAGAGAGTCGTCTTCCCCCCTCGCATATAAGCCCTTGCACTCAAAGGAGAAGGTATCCACTAGCCACTTGATCAAATGCTAGTGGGTACCTCCTCCATTGAGGCCAAGGGCTTATTTGGCAAGGGGGGGAGATGACTCCTACCCAATGTGGGATGAAGGTCAAAGGCTACTAGATGGTAGCTTTGGCACTTGCCAGGTCAGCCAAAATCCTTCCGTGCTAGTGGATACCTCCTCCATTGAGGCTAAGGGCTTATTTGGCAAGGGGGGGAGACAACTCCTACACGATATGGGATGAAGGTTAAAGGCTACTGGATGGTCGCTTTGACACATGCTAGGTCAGCCAACATCCTTCTATTCAGAGATGAGATCCGAACGTGTGATTTCTACCCCTTACAATACAAAAAGATGCATTTTTGTAAGGGGTAGAAATCGCTATGGAATTTCAGTCCTCCACTCGAAGGATTTTGGCTAACCTACGCATGTTCGACAGTAGACTTTACCTCTCAATGTCCGTAAGAGTTTCGTCCCACATCGACCGGGAGTCGTCTCCCGCACCCCCTTATAAGCCTGAGACCCTTTGGGGATGGGTACCCACTAGCTACCTGATCAGGTGCCTAGTGGGTACCCATCCCTAAAGGGGCTCAAACTTATAAGGGGGTTGGGGGAGACGACTCTCAGTCGATGTGGGACAAAGCTCTTGTGGGCACTGAGAGATAAAGGCTACTGTCGAACGCGCACAAGTCAGTCGAAATCTTTCGAGTGGAGGGTTAAAATCCGTAGCGATTTCTACCCATTACAATACATAATTAAGTTTGTACTGATTAGTTTATTAAAGCGGGCTTGACCAATCAATTTGATTATGACTTGAGACTGCTAACACTAAAATTATATACAAGTGAATGCTCAACTACTCATGGGAAACATCACGTAGTCTTTGATTACTGTCAACAGACCTCAGCATCATCCAGGAGGAAGCCTTTTTTTTTTTTTTTTATGATGCTTGGGCCATTTTGCTTGTCCAATCATGTATTGGGGACATGGCTATTTGAATCCTGAATAAGTATATTAGGTATTACCAATAACTTCGTGTCGGTAGAAATTTTGTAGTATCAAAAATTAAATATTAATTATATAATATTTTATATTTTAAATAATAATATCTTTTTCTTTGTTTACGTAATTTAAAATTAAAACAAAAAAGAGGAAATAAGGGGGGAGAGAGAAAAGAGAAGTGGGTGTGGATTAATAGGGTTGTTTGACACTAGAGAGTGTGTTAGTTGCATTGTGTTGTCTAACATTGGAGGCCATGTAGAAAAGATGATGATTTTGAGTAGAAAAAAAAAATTTAGAATGAATCTTTTATTATTATATCAAAACAGATAAAAAATGTATCAATATTGACTATTGTTATATTTTTATAAGTTGAGAATTTAACTTTTTAACCGTAATATTAAATAGATTTATTGGGGAAAAAGAGAAAAAAATTCGTCTAAACAAATGAGATTTAGTTTGAATTTTAATCAATACGATTCCAAATGTGATTTGAAAATGTCGATTGAAAATAGATGATAGGTTTTATTTTTATAATTCATATCCATCCCCATTAAAAATCAATAATTTGACTTAAAAATTTAATTCAATCTGAATAACTCAATTAGAATGTAATTTTGAATAAACACTGCTGAATTTCTATTTTACTTCACCAAATAATCACTTTGTTTTACACACACAGAGAATATCACAATTTGAATTCATATAAAATAATATGACGATTTCTATTCGGGACAATCCTTCAAAAAATATATATTCATATTCAAATAATCAAATTTGGAGAAAAATCATATCAACTAACTTGTCTAAACGTCTATCTTAACAATCAATAAGAAAATGATCACTTATTGAGAATTGAACCCATCTAGTACCGCATGAGGGAAGAAAGGGGCCAGAACTTGCATACCCGAAAGTGAAAATGACTAGGGAGCCCTTTCCATAAGTGGTATAAATCCCGCATATCAGTTGAGTCTTATGCTCCGTTTTGTATGATGAAAAAATNTAAAGGCTACTGGATGGTCGCTTTGACACATGCTAGGTCAGCCAACATCCTTCTATTCAGAGATGAGATCCGAACGTGTGATTTCTACCCCTTACAATACAAAAAGATGCATTTTTGTAAGGGGTAGAAATCGCTATGGAATTNAGATGGATGAAAAGTTGGACTGATAAATAAAACGTCATGTTTGGTAAGGATGTAAAAGTGGATGAATCAATCCCTCCAAAATCGAAAGAAAAGTAAATAGAAAATTAATTATTTGTGTTGAAAAATATCTTATTTGTCTATATATTATGTATACATTAATTTTATATAAAATACAATGACAAAATATGTATATATATATTTTAATTATTTATATAAGGCCCGATATATATGTATTAAACTCTGATCCATTTAAATACTTAAGCCTATATCTACAGTAAACTCATTAACGGCAAGGACTGAGGTCTTACCACTTCTAATGTGGAGGTGCCTGGTTCGAAACTCTCACGGGGCAGTATTATGCCGCTGGACCACTCTCCAACGGTATATTTTGGCTGCAATCTTGCACTTGCCCTGTTGTTTTGATGGTCCTTTGGTGGTGTTTGGGCTCATTTAGTTTCTGTTAGTCTCTTAACTGTCATTTGGTTAACTAGTTTTTGTTGCTTGCTAAGACCATTTTGCATGTTTGTGAGCAGAGTCAAACAATTCAAATTCGATTCAAGTTCAACTCTTTTTGAAATTGATTCAAATTTGACTTGTTTAGAAAACGAAAATGAACGAAATTTGAATAATTTTTTGAACTTTTTCGGCTTCTCTATATAATAAAACAGGATGGAACTTGAATTTTATCCCCACTAAATCACACCCACACCCACTCCCATAGTGCGACTGCCTCCCTCCTTCTACTCTTCTCATACATAAACAATGCACCCAAACCCCCCAGCAATCACACACACTCACACAGTCTGCACGCATTCACACATGCAACCACTCCTCAATCACACACACACACACACTATGAGTTTGGGTGTATTTTTTCTACCCTTTTAAAATTTTTTCTACAATTTTAAATGTGCTGGGAATTGAAGTATTAGTTGAAATTGGGCTATTAATGCATTGCCATTATGTTTTAGGAATTAATTTATTGGGAGTTGCATTGTTAGTTGAAATTTGGTTATAGTTGTATAATGAGTTGCTCTTGCATTGCCTATTTGATTAATTTTGATCTACTTGAATAAACTTGACTGATTGCAATTTGGCTATTGATGTGTTGCCATTGTGTCAATTTAGGAATTAATTTATTGGGAGTTGGAGGCACATCAATTGTTCGATGAAAAGTCTCACAACAATGAATACGTATATGTTTGTGTGTATAATGTTTCCTTTGTGAAGAAAGACACAAGCTTAAAGGGAATTGATGGTCATGGGTTTGAAGCTAGAAATGCAGAACGTAGTGTTGGTGGTGCGGTTATTTATTTAACGGATTGTCATATGACTACAAGTATATTTAATCTAACTCTAAGGTTAATTTGGTTGTGTAGATTTTGTATTCATAAATATTTAAATGTATGTGCACACCCCTTATTTATAATGTTGTCTAAGATTGATTCACGTGATATTCTTAGGTAATTTTACTGGATAAATTTTCTATTCATGTGTATACAAATGTATATGAGTTGTACGTCGTTGATCTACTCTAAATTTTCTATTCCTGTTTTTACTGTGTAAATTTTTTATTGTTTCTTTTATACTCTAATCTGTATTTCATATCAAATGACCTACCTTTGTCAATTTGGACTCCGTTGATATACTCTAAATATTTTTATTGTTCTTATTATAGTTTCTTTTTGTGTTTGGGATGGTCTAACAGTTGTTGATCTTGAAATTGGATTGGCATGAAGACAAAGAGAAGAGTAAAGCACTAAAAAATAGTCTCCAGTCTTCACAGTGCTGTGATGCAATAGTTGGAAACGTTCAATGAGAGTAATCGGACTGTTCGCCCCAATCATTCTCACAAATTTCAACTATTTTTCGTGTCTAGAGGTATCAAAGTATGGATCTTTATACATATTTTCTACTTTGGTAAAAAAGTGGAGCTCTTGAGAACATCATACTTATTATTATTAGACACATGAATTAAGTGATGTGGATTTTTAGATGTTTTAGTAGTTGTGGTTACATACTCGACTTATTCATATATAAAATAGTTGAATTATTCAAATTCTATCAATTAATACTTGTTAAATACTTCTCAATTGTGTCGTATCATGTTATTTTGTATCATGCCATATCATTTTCCTGTTGCGTTCAAGTCGGTAAAAAAATGTTTTTAACAAAAAATATTTTTGTGTCGAGTCAATTGCGTTATGTCATATATTTCATATTTACAACAATTTATATAATACTATTAAATATTTTTTAAAAATTATAAAAATACTTAATGTTTACCTACAATGCTCATTGAATAGCTATTTTCTGTCTACAGTTGTGTTATTCATATCTAAAATTAATTTGATCAAACAGTCAAAAAATTTGTGTCTAATTGTAAACATAAATAGTTATTTAACAAGTATAATAAGCAAAAAATATGTATTTTATAATTTTTTAAATTTTAAAAATATTTTTTATTGATTCGAACATCACACAAAAATGTTATGACACAATACAATTGAGAGTTAATTAACGAGCATCGATGAAAGAAATACTTTTTGGATCATAAATATGAAAATTTTGAACTTTAAGGCTGCAATTTATAATTAGTCCAAACTTTTTTNAAATGATTAAATGATAAATCTCAAGGCTCTGAGTGTAATTCTCCCTAAAAAAATTTGAGGCAAAATCCGCGTTTTTCAATTTTGGGTTGTTTCCTGAAACATCAGTTTTTTGTTCCCATTTTTTTAGCTTGTTTCCAAGACAATGTAGATGACACAAAAACAAAAATAATTACCAAACACGTTTTTGTTTGTTTTTTTTTTGGACAAAAACTCAAAACAAAAATATAAAACAACAAACAAACAAACAATGCGGTATAAAATTTTGAGATTCATTTTGCGTAGGAACAATAAATTTTGAGATAATTTGTGATATTAATTGGCGGTTTGGTTAGTTTTTTGGGAGGAGTTTGAATTGGATTGTCCAAACCCTTCAAAACCCAAAGATGAGATTCAACATTCAATGCTGTCTATACCCATGTTTGGTATGCGCACGGATATATGACTATTATGATAATATATTTGTATATAAATGATTATTATGCCCCTTAACCAAATTAATTCAAACCCATGTTTGTTTACGTATGGGGGTATAAATATCATTTTGTATATTAAACCCATTAACCCCCATATTAAACCCATGCCCCCTCCTCCCCCCACCGGGTTTCATGAAACCCATGAACTTGGGTTTAAATTGCGAGCTGAGTTTTGTAAACTGGGTTACAAATGTAGATGTCAAACATGAGTTTGTTGGGTTTTGTGGACTTTTATTCCTCAACCCATCTTCCAAATCCCCCCTTATCCCACATACCAAGCAGGCTCTAATAGTATGAGACAAATCAAGATAGTATCATATGTCGGATGATATTTTTTTTAATCATGAAATGATCTTAATCATTTTTTTGTCTTTGAATTCAAAACTTGTTCTATTCTATTATATAAATTAGTAATTGTTTGTGTCTGAAGACACTATTTAACAAAAAAAAAAATTACAAGCAAGCTTGAAGACAGTATAACACAAAATATAGTCAATCAATCAAACCACCTAAAACTACCTTCAACTATTCAATCCAATATGTTTCAGAATATTTGGTACATCATAATATTTAAAATTAAAAAGTAGTGATACATTTCATAGAATCAAGACTAAAAAAAATGATATCTAATATTGGATCTAGAAGATGGATAGATGTACAAAATTGAATAAAAGAGAAGAGGATATTATATTAGTCACAAAAATCAAATACCAACCAAATGCAAATTGAAATTTATTCCAAACTCTCACAAAACATTAGATTTTTTTTATTTTTATTTTTTGGTCAAGACAAAGCATTAGATTTATAAGAGTATTTAACTCAGTTTTTGATGTAGAGAATATCCATTAGTTAACATAGTTATGTTAAATCCATATCAAGAACGTTTGAAACAAAAAAGAAAGTAAAGCTGAGACATTGGCCTGATATTTAATCAAAGTCCAACACACAAATCTCAGTTTTTTAATCTGAAACTAAGCACAATGGCTAGGGAAAAGATTGAGATAAAATCCAAATTGAATTTAATGGAAACTTATCATCTTTTTAGTGCTTGTTTTGAATTAATTGCTTCATCTAGGTATGTGAGTTTGGCAAATATATCATCTTTTTGGTTTGTCAACTTAGTACAACTACAAAAGCTCTCTACTTTTTGGGTTTAGAGAGTAGGTTTATATGGCCCTAGAGTGCCTACTTTTTGAAATTATCTAGCATATTGGAAATGACATAAATTCTACAGTTGAGGCTTTACCTGACCAAGATTGATGTTTTATGCTATAGACATTGGAACGCCTCTGGTAAACTTGTATACAGGGTTCTAGTTTGATGGATTCAATAATGCCATTTGAACATGTTCACTCTACTTGACTCATCAAAGTCTAGGACCTTCTTTTCTTCTATTTTCCCATCTTTTTTCCCCTTTTTAATGGATACTTGTTTTTTTTTTCTTTTTAAATCATGTCTCAATTTGGGAATCTCTTTCATAAGAAAAAGGTGGGCTATTGGTTTACCCCCATACTGTGCAAATTCTAGGACTAGCAGTAAATTTTGTTTTTGTTTTTTTTAATAAGAAACCAATCTAAGGACAATCACTACCTCCCTCCCAAGTAATAGATGCCTAAGTTGATAACAAATAGTCTCAAAAGCATTCCAATCAAGTGACATAACAAATTATGAAACTAACTTCTAGCTTTTGGAGATCCCACCCTTGTGAAAGAGTAATTAGCAAGGAGTTACAGGCAAAAATCCAACAGGCACCTATAATTGCCATATGAAAAATGCTATTCATATAAAAAAGTACTTTTTCCAAATGAGTTGGTGGGGTTCAAGAGTGATATGGAGGTGTGAACTCATTTAGTAAAAATATCTTTTGATAAATATTTTGATAGGCATGGCATTAGTCTTGCCTTATAGGCAAGTTTCAAACTACAAATTAGACCATTCACTGGACAAACACATGAGAACAAGCAGAACCACTACAATTTTACCTCTTAAAATAGTATTTTTCAGCTGAAAATTCAGCTCATGGTACAATCAAATAGTATAATGCTCAACATTGTCAAAATCTCTCTCCCAATCTGGCAGAAACTGCTCTAAGTTTTGAATAAACCTTGCCAGCAGGGGACCCCATGATAAGGCTACAGAGAGAATCTCTTGCAATTTTGATGCTGGCAAAAGAACCCAGTATATGTATTTTGGTGTCTGCAATCACAATCCCAGTTTTCGTAGAGTTCTCAATTGCAAATTTAGTTTTACCCCCTTTACTAGATAATCTTCCAATGGCACGAGACAAAGTGCTCGCCTCGAAGGGTTTTCACATCTTTGATCTCAAAAGACTCCACATAGAGTTCGTCCATGTGAAGAAGTGCAATGGCGTCAATCACGTCGAATCCAAGCATGAAAGCGTGCACTAAATCAGCACATTTTTGGAGGTTACTGATGTCGGGTGTGCCTGATCTGGTCTTCAATTCAACCTTGCGAGCCTTGAGATTCACACGAATGTCGATTTTCATCTGCTCGTACATATGAGTGTAAATTTCCATCCACGCTTTCTTGAGAGGTGTATATCAATGCGGTGGTACAGAGACTTTCTTGAATTGAACTTGACCGTCGAATATCTTGTGAGCCTTCAAGGGTGCAAAGTTTGGTTTTGAAGCAAAAGATACACGGTTTGATTCAGATGGAACTTTTTCAAGTTCCATGGAGGTGGCACATTCNAACTTGACCGTCGAATATCTTGTGAGCCTTCAAGGGTGCAAAGTTTGGTTTTGAAGCAAAAGATACACGGTTTGATTCAGATGGAACTTTTTCAAGTCCCATGGAGGTGGCACATTCATCGGACTGCTTCGTATGATCTGTAAAGAGAGATGCGAGCGCTTTCCAAAGAGAGAGAGAGAGAAGGAGAGAACCGAGGGGGAGGAGGTGCCGAGGTACAGCTACAGAGCCTGTATCCTCTTCGGGGGTGTTTGGCAATTCATGGATGGACTAGACTGGCTTGGATTTAAATCCCAAATCAGTCTTGTGAAATCCCAGTGACCCGGATTTGTAGGGGGATAAAAGTAATTTGTGTTATCCAATCTCTGCTTTGGATAGTGCATTATGTTGTGGTTGGGATATGGACAAACTACATTTTTTTATTAAACATCTAATACCTTTGATATTAATTGACCATTTTACCCTTGAATCCTATCCAATCCTATCTCCTTTTTGGCTTGACAATTGACCATATTAATTGATCAATGTTGGTTACCACTTTGTATGATACAATTTCTACACTCCTCATGAAAATAGGCAATGTCTCTGGCCGTCCCCATTGCAACCTGAAATCTAACATTCCAAGTCAAACTTTGACCATCCTTCTTCAAATACACACTCAAAGGACCACAAGGCATGTAATCATCAACAANATTGTTCAGTCGAATGAATGTGAACTGACACCTCTCTGAATGCTCCATTTGTTGCATGTTGCCTTCACCTCTGGGTTCCCAGTCTACAACTCTTGGGACAAAGCCTACTAATAGCTGATACATAAAGGCGCATCGAGCAAATAGAGCTAGAGCTACTTAGACCATTTGGTTGTTAAACGACCAAATTACCCCAAGTAAAGCTAAAGAATATTGTGTTCATTATAGTTTGACCCCTTGTTTATTTTTTAGTTTTATTTCAATAGATAGTATAATTAAATACTAATTATGATTTTTTAAGGAAAAAATAGATTTTTATTTTTGATTTTATTTTAATAAATGACATAATAGAATATGAATTTTGGTTTGTAAAATTCATGTTATGTTATGAATGACTTAAATCCCATGCTTGATTTTTTTTTAATTTTGTTCCAAAAGATAGTATAATTGTATACTAATTATGATTTTTTAAGAAAAATTTGAATTTTATTTTTAAATTTATTTCAATAAATAATATATTTTGGTTATAAAATTTAAAATATTTTATATTATATATTTGATTGGATATTTTTTGTTTAAGTATATGATTTTAAACTTAAGGGGTATAAATATTATATACTTACAAACTTTAAGGGCTTTGGATATAATTTATTAATGGATATAGTAACAGACATTTGACGGCAGAGGTCTAAATGTTACGTGTGTACAAATTTTAGGGGGTTTGTGTGTAATATTTTAAATTTTAGGGAGTTTAAATGATTAAATGATAAATCTCAAGGCTCTGAGTGTAATTCTCCCTAAAAAAATTTGAGGCAAAATCCGCGTTTTTCAATTTTGGGTTGTTTCCTGAAACATCAGTTTTTTGTTCCCATTTTTTTAGCTTGTTTCCAAGACAATGTAGATGACACAAAAACAAAAATAATTACCAAACACGTTTTTGTTTGTTTTTTTTTTGGACAAAAACTCAAAACAAAAATATAAAACAACAAACAAACAAACAATGCGGTATAAAATTTTGAGATTCATTTTGCGTAGGAACAATAAATTTTGAGATAATTTGTGATATTAATTGGCGGTTTGGTTAGTTTTTTGGGAGGAGTTTGAATTGGATTGTCCAAACCCTTCAAAACCCAAAGATGAGATTCAACATTCAATGCTGTCTATACCCATGTTTGGTATGCGCACGGATATATGACTATTATGATAATATATTTGTATATAAATGATTATTATGCCCCTTAACCAAATTAATTCAAACCCATGTTTGTTTACGTATGGGGGTATAAATATCATTTTGTATATTAAACCCATTAACCCCCATATTAAACCCATGCCCCCTCCTCCCCCCACCGGGTTTCATGAAACCCATGAACTTGGGTTTAAATTGCGAGCTGAGTTTTGTAAACTGGGTTACAAATGTAGATGTCAAACATGAGTTTGTTGGGTTTTGTGGACTTTTATTCCTCAACCCATCTTCCAAATCCCCCCTTATCCCACATACCAAGCAGGCTCTAATAGTATGAGACAAATCAAGATAGTATCATATGTCGGATGATATTTTTTTNCAAATCCCCCCTTATCCCACATACCAAGCAGGCTCTAATAGTATGAGACAAATCAAGATAGTATCATATGTCGGATGATATTTTTTTTAATCATGAAATGATCTTAATCATTTTTTTGTCTTTGAATTCAAAACTTGTTCTATTCTATTATATAAATTAGTAATTGTTTGTGTCTGAAGACACTATTTAACAAAAAAAAAAATTACAAGCAAGCTTGAAGACAGTATAACACAAAATATAGTCAATCAATCAAACCACCTAAAACTACCTTCAACTATTCAATCCAATATGTTTCAGAATATTTGGTACATCATAATATTTAAAATTAAAAAGTAGTGATACATTTCATAGAATCAAGACTAAAAAAAATGATATCTAATATTGGATCTAGAAGATGGATAGATGTACAAAATTGAATAAAAGAGAAGAGGATATTATATTAGTCACAAAAATCAAATACCAACCAAATGCAAATTGAAATTTATTCCAAACTCTCACAAAACATTAGATTTTTTTTATTTTTATTTTTTGGTCAAGACAAAGCATTAGATTTATAAGAGTATTTAACTCAGTTTTTGATGTAGAGAATATCCATTAGTTAACATAGTTATGTTAAATCCATATCAAGAACGT
>CAUOFW020005258.1:43798-93649 GCA_963454935.2 Ilex paraguariensis
ATAAATGGGGCCCACAACTTATTTATCCAATCTAACATTATGTATCCACCTTTATTCGGCCATCCAAACACCCTATTTCTGTTCTTTAGCTCACAAACCCTAGAATTGGATGACTAAGTGGATTATATTAGGACCAACGCTAACCCTAAGAAGGGGGAGATAATTACAATAACAGCCTCACTATTTGCACCGATTTGAGGAGGTTACCCTCCAAATTTCAAAAATTGTAATGTGCCCTCTCAAGTTTAATGTTGAAATTTAGATGTCAACTTTATCGTGATGAGCTGGTATAAATTATAAACTATGTGTGATTATAACAAGAGTAAATTATATTTTTGTCCCCTTAACTATGACTCTTTTTAAATATTGTCCCTTAAATATCATTTATTTTACACCATACACTTGACCATGTGATTAGTTTCACACCGTCTCAACGATTAACATTCGTTATAAATTTAAAAAAAATTGTTTTACTTTTTTTGTTTCCGAAAAATGTGATTTTTTTTACTTTATCCAAAACTTAACAATTTCTATCAAAAAGAAGGCAATCGTTTGTATTTTGTGTAATGTAAAATAATTTAAATAATTTAAGAGATAATGTCAAAACTCAAGGGACAAAAGAAAATCGAGTCCATAAATTCAACGACAAAGAAATATAAAAAAAAGAATCCTCAATCTTCAACCAAGTCATGGTTTGGCCCCCTAATTGTCTACCCGACCCGAATTTGACCCGACTGAATGCCTAACTCTTTCCTAAAAAAAGGTTAGATGATACCATTTGGCCCAAGGGTGGACATGGATACAATTTTTGTTATTATTTAATGTCGACATTCTCTCACACATCTCGATGGACCCTAGGCCTTAAAAACGACCCATGGGTTGCAACCTTTGCCAACTAGCCCACACTTCATGGAAGAAAAATAGATCTTACATCGATTTGAAAATAAACTTTTCATTTTACTTGGGAGAATCTCACATTGCATTATGAAAGATTTAAGTTTTTTTATTTTATACTTTCAAAAATAAAATTTTTTACATTATACCTTCAATGTAATAAAAATATTGTAATATGGTACTTCCGTTATCTTTAGTTGCTTATTTCGTCAAAATTATTTTATTGAAATTGACGGAATGAGTAGCTAAAATTAACATCAAAACTGTATTACAATAACTTTTAATACATTGAAGGAAAAATATGAAAAATTTAATTTTTGAAGTTATAAAATAAGAAATATTAAATCTTTAAAGGTACAAAATATAATTTACCCTTTTCCTTGACCTAAATCGCGCCGAATAAAGACATCACCAAATCTTCCCCTCTGCCTACCGGATCTTCTCCCATGTGCTTTCCAAATTCAAATACTTCTCTCTCTCTCTCCTCTGCTTTCCAAATCCAAATACTTCTCTCTTCTCTGCTCTCTCTCTCTTCTCTGCTTTCCTAATTCAATTAGACCTCACACCCAAATATTCTCCCTCACACCCAATTCAATTGTTTCTCTCTCTCTCTCTCTGTGCCCAACACCCTTCTTTCTTCACCCGCCCCTCTTCTCTCTCCCTCTTCTTCTCTTCTCCTCTCCCTCACTTCTCTCTTCTTTCTTCACCTTTTTCAACAACACAGACACTATTCCCCTCTCTTCTCTTCTTCCTCAACTCTCTTCACCGTATCGGCCGCCACTCACAGCTCACCAACACCCACCAACATCTACGATATCTTTCCGCTCTCCCCTATTTCTCTCGCCACCCCTCTCTTCTCTTCTCTTCTCTCTCATCATTCTCCGCATCCTCTGTCTCATCACTGCCTCACCATAACGAAACTGCTACGATGTCCTTTCACGCACCGCCATCGACGCTGCCCAGGTATGTCTCCCTCTCCCTCTCCCCTCTCTCTGCTCCTTTCCTATCTCTGTGGCTCAGCGGCTTCTTTGATAAACCCGACCATTTTTATCCTTGTAATTGCACAAAACTTTTATTCTTTGCTTGATGGAATTGATCCAGTCTTTGATTTCCCTGTGTGGAATTGGTAATGGGTTCTTGGTTGAATAGAGTTATGACATTAGTTTGGCTTTTTTTTTTTGAAAAATTGATTTAATTGAATTTCATGCTGTTTTTTGATCGCAATTTGTATTGTAAAATTAAATTTAGGTTCTGGTGGTTTGTTTGATAGGCTCTGTATGAATCACAAGATATATAACTAATGCGTTTTGTGAACTATTCCGGTGTTTCGGCCCAAAAAAAAAAGAACTATTCCGGCGTTGAAACATGATATGGTTAGTGATTTTGTTAATTATTTTTCTTTTCCTTCTCTATCTTACTTATTTATTAACAGGGTATTACTGTAAATTCACGAAGTATTTGTGACTGTGATCTGTGAAGCCTTTTGATAAAAAAAGAACAATTCTGGCCGTTGAAACATGATGAGATTAGTTATTTCGATAATTCTTTTTCTCTTATCTTCTTTGTCTACACTTTAGGATTTGCATTTGTGGTTCGACAATCCCATTGTTCTTTTTTTATTTTTAATTTAATAGCAGCCTGGTATGACCAAAACATCTTATAAATCTATTTGAGCACATGTTGCGATTTTTACCGTTCCTTCTAACTTTGGATTACAAATAACTGTTTTGTTCCATTGACACTATGTAGCATTTCTAATTAGCAGTTTGGTTTATATCTTAAAAGAAAAACTAACAACTTATGTAAGTACATGCAGATGCATATGATATTTCTATACATATGTTTGTGACAAATGTTTTTCCTCAATTGTGTGTGTTTTTGCATGTATCTGTACTTGCGCTGATTGTGTTTTTGGATTACTTTGTTCTAGAATTCTGTGTTTCTAAAGAATTTTATTGTTCTCTTTCCCACAAGTTTTTCCCTCTCTCTTTGTCTATCTCTAAGCCTCTCTAGCTGAACATTAACTATTTTCTATACTAGCAGAGCATTGAGGAATTGAAGCAGAGCTTTTATGCACCATCGTTGAACTTGGGCTAGTATGTGTGGAAGCAAATGAGAATCGAGAAAGAACAAGGAATATGAACCAATGGTTTCCAAAAAAATCACTAGACGGGTATGGCTATTACGTTTATGCTTCATTCAGTCGTGGTATATGGATAAAATTGAAATTAATTATACTATTTGATTTGATTATCATGTATTCAATTAGATTGTTTTATTTTATCCATGCATTTAACTGACATAAATCATAACTTGATTTAATATATGAACTGGATGAATATGTACGATACTTACTATCAATGTTAATATTTTGTTTGTAAATCCAATGTATGAGGCATGTAGCATGATGGTGAGTCTTGGTGTGGTGTGATGGATATTTCCTCTTGCTAATGCTCCTTTTTTTATGATTGTCAATTTGTTTGGGTTGGTTTAAATGGTTTGACTTTTTCACATGACCATAACTTTGTTGCACTACACCAATTTTTTATCTCTGTCTACAAATGATTCTTATCAACATGGTTTTCTTAAGGTCTATTCCTTGATTTGCGTTATGTATAGACATTGAATTGAAAAGAGAACGAACAACTAAGGGAAGTACTTATATTAATGTTAGTATTATTCTGGCTATGTAAATACATCTATCAGAGCATGTATTGATTTTTTGGGTTAGTTTTTCATAATTTTATAATAGTCTTTAGTGTCAATAATGTATTTACGAAGTTCATTTTTGAATTCAGTAGATTGCTTTTTTAGGTAATGTTAATGTGAGAAGGTAGTTTGATTTTTTATACGTGTGAATAATAGATGTTTACTATTGAGGGATATAGATTATGTGAAAGTTTTTGTTGTTGAAAAGTAGCCAGTTTGATTTTTATTTTCCCCTTTTCCCTTGTATCATGAAAGTTATTTTTTAATATTACATCACCTGACAAATTTTATGCATGCTTGTGAGTCCATTATGCAGTTTTTTTGTTCAATTTTGATATTGATGCATTTCTCTTTCCCTTTCTCTCCTATGTATGCACACACATTGACAACACGTATAGAATAATTTAGGGGCATCCCTTTTATTTACTTTCATTAGGGTTGTGGATAAAACCTATCAAAACATAAGTGATATAATTAATAATCCTTAATAGTTACGCTCCATCATAGCATTCTTATAGGTATAGTAATACAACTCGAACTTATTATAATGTACATGTTTGTTACAACACATTAAGTTAATATAAACATAAGTTAGTAATCCGATATACTCAGTATTTATACCATTTGTGTAAATTTGAAAAAAAGAAATATACGAAATCTCAATTCCAAAGCACACAGGTTCGAAAATAAGTACTTTGATATGATTGATATTATAAAGTACATTCATAGCTAATAATGTGAAAACGTTAAACAAAAAGTAGTTTATGTACGAAAATGAAAAAGCCATACCATTACAGTGTCAAACCAAAGAAAAAATATCCTAATAGACTACTCAGGGTCGATACGTCCCGTACAAACCAATCTTTTAGGAGTTTTATACCCTAAAAAAGAGACGCTTCCGAATCACAATTCGCCCCCAAGTCTGAAGATCAACTGGGTAGTACTTGTATTTCCGAACTCAATGAAACCCTCTACGGTTTCAACTTGAAACGTAAATCCTCTACCACTTGATCCTATGTGCACTTATATTTAATAGAAAAGGATCTTGGGTTCTCTCAATCAGTAAACAATTCAAAAGATTTTCTAATGCACATTTCAAAACCCTAACTGATCCAGAGTTCCAATTCAATACGAACTACCAGATCATGAGTTCACAAACATGTTAAATAATATTTATAACATAAATGATATATTTGTAAAGAGAACGAAAAATCTTGCCAATTTTAGAATTGAAATTTTTTATCTCGATTTGCGTGTCATTCAAAAATTGTAAAAATTAGAACAATAAAAGTTATCAATGAAATTTCACACACAACTCTAGTTTAACTAATTAAACACGAGTATAAAATTAGTTTGGTCAAACAACCCTAAAATCAGGTCAAACCGGAACTTGAAGGGCAAAATAGTTATCTTACGTGAGATATTAACATAAGCATCAGATCAGGAATTGGAGACCACCAGGGGATTCCTTGGGGAGATAGGAGACCAGCCCCACCAACCAGGCGTGGATCAACCACCCCTGCGCTCTCTTCCCCCTTTCTTCTTCTGAATTCTTCTTCGTCATTCTTCTTCCTTTCCAGCTAAGTACCCAACTTCGCTCCTCTTGTTCTTCTTCTTCCGAATTTTTCGTCTTCGTTCTTTTTCCTTTTCAGCTAAGTGCCCAACTTCTCTCCTCTTGTTCTCTCTCCATAGTATAACAAATCCATTCCTTCCTAATGCCAATCTCCTCCCCGTATATCCTACTTTCAGATCCACACCCTTTTTGGATTGAATCTCCATATGGTGATACGATGTTTCGGTTAATATCTTAGTAAGATAACTATTTTGCCCTTTCGGTCCTAGTTTGACTTGATTTTGCGGTTGGTTGACAAAACTAATTTTCTATTCGTGTTTAATTAGTTAAACTAGAGTTGTGTGTGAAATTTCATTGATAACTTTTATTGTTCTATTTTTTACAATTTTTGAATGACACGCAAATCGAGATAAAAAATTTCAATTCTAAAATTGGCAAGATTTTTCGTTCTCTTTACAAATATATCATTTATGTTATAAATATTATTTAACATGTTTGTGAACTCATGATCTGGTAGTTCGTATTGAAGTGGAACTCTGGACCAGTTAGGGTTTTGAAATGTGCATTGAACAATCGTTTGAATTGTTTAATGATTGAGAGAACCCAAGATCCTTTTCTATTAAATATAAGTGCACACAGGATCAAGTGGTAGAGAATTTACGTTTCAAGTTGAAACCGTAGAGGGTTTTATTGAATTCGGAAATGCAAGTACTATCCAGTTGTTCTTCAGACTTGGGGGCGAATTGTGATTCGGAAGCGTCTCTTTTTTAGGGTGTAAANGAGTTCGTAAATGCAAGTGCGACCCTGGTGATCTTCAGACTTGGGGGCGAATTGTGATTCGGGAACGTCTCTTTTTTAGGGTGTAATACTCCTAAAAGGTTGGATTGTACGGGACGTATCGACTCTGAGTGGTCTATTAGGATATTTTTTCTCTGATTTGACATTGTAATGGTATGACTTTATCATTTTTGTACATAAACTACTTTTTGTTTAACATTTTCACATTATTAGCTATGAATTTACTTTATAATATCAATCATATCAAAGTACTTATTTTCAAATCTGTGTGCCTTGGAATTGGGATTTTGTACAAAACTGTTGATGCTCACCTTATGTTGTTTCTTTTTTTTTCAAATTTACACGAGTGGTACAAATACCGAGTATGTCGGATTACCAACTTATGTTTATATTAACTGAATGTGTTGTAATAAATATGTACATTGTAATAAGTTCGAGTTGTATTACTATACTTATAAGAATGCAATGATGGAGCGTAACTATTAAGGATTGTTAATTATATCACTTATGTTTTGACAGGTTTTATCCACAACCCTAACGAAAGTAAATAAAGGGGATACCCTTAAATTATGCTATACATGTTGCCAATGTGTGAGCATACATAGGGGAGAAAGGGGAAGAGAAATACATTAATATCAAAATTGAACAAAAAAACTGCATAATGGACTCACAAGTATACATACAATTTGTCGGGTGATATAATATTAAAAAATAACTTCATGATAAAATGGAAATCAATTTGGCTACTTTTCAACAACAAAAACTTTCACAGAATCAATATCCCTTAATAGTAAACATCTATTCACACGTATTAAAAATCAAACTACCTTTTCACATCAACATTACCTAAAAAAGCAATATAATCACAATATTATTTGGGCATAGGGACTATTAATATTATTACTCTATGATTGCAGCCAATGTGAATGATTAGAGTTCTACTATTTTGTGTGTGAGCTTGACGCATTAGTTTGTATGTGTGTCTCATGGTGTATAAGTGTGCTTGTGTGTTTGATTGGGGTATTAGTCTGTTTTTTTTAGTAAGTGAGTATGTGTACTTTTTTGGTCTATTTGTGTATTTTTTGGTGCATTAGTATGTGTAATTTATTGTATTACTTTGTATATTTTGGTGTATGTGTGTTTTGGTTTATTAGTATGTGTATTAGTGTGCGTGTGTGTATTTTTGTTGTGTATTAGTACGTGTATGTTTTTGTCGTATTAGTGTCTGTTTAAAGATATTTTGGTTATAAGAGTGTGGTGTGTTTGGTTTATTAGTGCGTGTTTTTTTGGTGTATTAGTATTTGTGTTTTAGTGTATTGGGGTATGCATATATTTCCTTGTGTATTAGTATGTGTATGTGCACACGTGTGTGTTTTCATGTATTAGTGGTTATTTTAGTGTATTAGCGTGTGTTTGTTAACACTGTGTGTGTATTTTTTGGTATACTAGTGGGTATACTTGTATGCTGTATTAACGCGTGTGTGGTTTTTGGTGTCTTAATGTATATGTGTGTGTTTTTTGGTTTCTTAGAGTGTGCGTGCTTGTGTTTTGTGTATTATTGTGTGTATTTTTTTAATATATTAGTATGTACGTGTGATTTTTGATTGATTTGTGTGTATTATTGTGGATGAATGAGTGTGTGTGCGTGTGTTTTTGGTGTATATTAGTTAGTGTGTGTGTATATGGGTGTGGTTTTTGATGTATTAGTGTGTGCATGTTATTTGTGATGTATTAGTATTTGTGATTGTGTTTTTACATATTAGTGTGTGTATTTTGTTGTAGTAGTTTGTATATTTTGGTGTAGTAGTTTGTGTATTTTGATATATAATAAATATAAGAAGTTTTTAATATAGAAGTGATTTTAGAGAAGTAATTCACTTCTACTTATTGACTTATTTAAGAGGTGACATTACTATTGACTTATCTAAAAGTAATTTTAATAACGATAACAAACGCTACCTTTTTTGTTTAAAGTACTTGTAAGAAAAGTTGTAAGTCCTAAAAGTACTTTTCATAAGTCATCCCAACTTGTTTGTTAGTAGTTGTTGAACACACGTTCTTGTTTAAATTCGTTGACTGTGATATATGTCTTAGATGCACGGATAATAACTCTTCTTCTCTCTTCTGGTAAGTTAGTATGAAATTTTTGTGGCGTCAATTATCTGAAAGAGAACTTTGTTGTGTATTTGATTGGTGTGTTGAAAAATTTAGTACCTAGTTAAATTGTCTTGACTAGTAGTGTGTGTTTTTTTGGTGTATTATTATTTGTGTTTTGGTGTTTTGGGGTTTGTGTATATTTCCTTGTCTATAAGTGTGTGTTTTCATGTATTATTGGTTATTTTGGTGGATTGGTGTTTGTTAATACTGTGTGTGTATTTTTTGGTATACTAGTGGGCATACTTGTATGGAGTATTAGCGCGTGTGGTTTTTGGTTTCCTAATGTATATATGTGTGTTTTTGGTTTCTTAGAGTGTGCGAGCCTGTGTTTTGTGTATTATGGTGTGTATTTTGTTGGGGGTTTTTTTTTTTTTTTGATAAATTAGCGCGTGTGTTGGTGTATATAGGGATATGTATGTGATTTTTGGTCTATTAGTGTGAGTGTATGTGGGTGTTTTTTGGTGGGTTAGTGTGTTAACATGATGTGGGTGTGGAGTATTAGTATATGTGTATATTTTTGGTGTATTAGTGTATGTGAATGTGAATGTGTGTTTTTACATATTAGAGTGTTTGTGTGTGCGTGTCATTTTTGATGTATTAGTAGGGTTGTATGTGCCTTTTAGTGTGTACGTGTGATTTTTGATATATTGTGTGTATTATTGTGGGGGAATGTTTGTGTGTGCGTGTGGTTTTTGGTGCATATTAGTTGGTGTGTGTGTGTGTGTATACGGTGTGCTTTTTGATGTATTAGTGTGTGCGTGTGTGTTTACATCTTAGTGTGTGCATGTTATTTGTGATGTATTAGTTTCTGTGATTGTGTTTTTACATATTAGTGCGTGTATTTTGGTGTAGTAGTTTGTGTATTTTGATATATAATAAATATAAGAAGTTTTTAATATAGAAGTGATTTTAGAGAAGTACAAAGTTTCTTTTTTTTCTTTTTCCTTTCACTTCTACTTATTGACTTATTTAAGAGGTGACATTACTATTAACTTATCTAAAAGTAATTTTAATAATGATAACAAACGCTACTTGTGAGAAAAGTCGCAAGTCCTAAAAGTACTTTTCATAAGTCATCTCAACTTGTTTGTTAGTAGTTCTTGAACACACGTTCTTGTTTAAATTCGTTGACTATGATATATGTCTTAGATGCACGGATAATAACTCTTGTTCTCTCTTCCGGTGAGTTAGTATGAAATTGTTGTGGTGTCAATTATCTGTGTATTTGATCGGTATATTGAAAAATTTAGTAGCCAGTTAAATTGTCTTGACTATTAGTGCGTGTTTTTTTGGTGCATTATTATTTGTGTTTCGGTGTATTGGGGTTTGTGTATATTTCCTTCTCTATTAGTGTGTGTATGTGCACGTGTGTGTTTTCATGTATTATTGGTTATTTTGGTGGATTAGTGTTTGTTAATACCGTGCGTGTATTTTTTGGTATACTAGTGGGTATACTTGTATGGTGTAATAACGGTTGTGTGATTTTTTGGTTTCTTGATGTATATATGTGTGTTTTTGGTTTCTTAGAGTGTGCGTGCCTGTGTTTTGTGTATTATGGTGTGTATTTTGTGGGGTGTTTTTTTTTCTTGACAAATTAGTACGTGTTTTGGTGTATAGGGATGTGTATGTGATTTTTGGTCTCTATTAGTGTGAGTGTATGTGCGTGTTTTTTGGTGGGTTAGTGCGTTAACATGATGTGTGTGTGGTGTATTAGTATATGTGTGTATTTTTGGTGTATTAGTGTATGTGAATGTGTGTTTTTACATATTAGAGTGTTTGTGTGTGCGTGTCATTTTTGATGTATTAGTAGGGTTGTCTGTGCGTTTTAGCATGTATGTGTGATTTTTGATATATTTGTGTGTGTATTATTGTGGGCGAATGTTTGTGTGTGCGTGTGGTTTTTGGTGCATATTAGTTGGTGTGTTTGTCTATGAGTGTGCTTTTTGATGTATTAGTATCTGTGTTTGTATTTTTATATATTAGTGTGTATTTTGGTGTAGTAGTTTGTGTATTTTGATATACAATAACTATGAGAAGTTTTTAACATAGTAGTGAGTTTAGAGAAGTAAAAAGTTTCTTTTTTTTTTTTCTGTCACTCCTACTTATTGGCTAATTTAAGAGGTGAAATTACTTTTGACTTATCTAAAAGTAATTTTAATAAGGACAATAAACGCTACTTTTTTTGTTTAAAGTATTTGTAAGAAAAGTAGCAAGCCCTACAAGCACTCTTGATAAGTTATCCTAACTTGTTTGTTAGCAGTTCTTGAACATATGTTCCTGTTTAAATTCGTTGACTATGATATATGTTTTAGATGCACGGATAATAACCCTTGTTCTCTCTTCCGGGAAAGTTAGTATGAAATTTGTGGCGTCAATTATCTAAAAGAGAACTTTGATGTGTATTTGATCGATGTATTAAAAAATTTAGTTCCGAGTTAGATTGCCTTGACTATGGTATAAGTTGGGATCAACTGCCTGATGTGGTTGTGGATGTTAAGCATTCAAAAGCATATCTCATCAACACAAATATTACGGTGAACGAGTTGGTTGGATTGCTTAACCGAGTTAAATATCTGCCGGCTAATCAATATCTTTTATGGAAAGAGGTGTGCTCACGATCCTTGTTCCAATATGATATTGGAAGATATTATGATTTTTTTAGGAGTATATGACATTTATATTGAATCATTTGTTTTATATTCTACCAGCAAAATTATATGAAGATTGGTGTAAAGTAGGTATTATTTCAATCTTTAATCTCTGTAATTTGTGTTCATTTTGTTTCCTGAATTTAATTACTTCTAGTGTTATTAATTTTCTTTGGACTATTCTAAAAATTTTAGTTAACAGTCTTTTATTTGATATGGTTTTGGATATTAAGCATTCAAAAGCATACCTCATCAACATACAAATATTGCAATGAACGAGTTGGTTGGATTACTTAGGTGAGTTAAATCTCCGTCAGCTAATCAATATCTTCTATGGAAAGAGGTGTGCTCACTATCCTTGTTTTTAGATGATATGATAAGATATTATGATTTTTTAAGTGTATCTGACATGTATGTTGAATCCTTTGTTTTGCATTCTACCAGCAAAATTATATGAAGATTGGTGTAAATCAGGTATTATTTCTATCTCTAATCTCTGTAATTTGTGTTCATTCTGTTTCCTGAATTAAACCACTTCTAATGTTATTAATTTTCTTTGGAATGGTCTAAAATTTTAGTTCGTAACCTTTTATTTGATGTCCCCTATCAAGTTACCTAAAAGTAGTGACAAATAAGGGTAGCATCAAACTCAATCTTCTTACTCTTCTTTTGTATCATTTTATTGGCATCCATGTCTTATTGCCCTTGCCTTGCATATTTACTTCTCTTTTTGAAACAAATCTGTATTGTTTCCCATGAGGAGTGAATGGTTTTAGGAGCATTCTGCATTTGGTTTTAGAACGATTTTCTTTTTCAGGTACTGCTGCATTTCTTCATTTATCTATCTATTCCTGTTTTAACTGGTGGGGGTTGGTGCTTTGGGGGTAAATTTTGAAGACCTCGCTGCAAGTTACAGTGTAACTAAAGTTGCCAAGTGTCAGATTTGGGTTACTTCTATGTCTCTAAAACATAAACATGATTAATAAGTTTAAATTAATTCGCGAATTACTTAGCGAGAACTTTTCTCTCAGGTTACAGTGGGTCTTTCTACATGTCATAATAGTTTGCATACGTATCTCTGTGCTCATGCCTAAGTATCTCTTGAGTTGTCCTCTGCCTTTTGATATTTCAAAGTCCCATTACAGCTTCGGTTTAATGGACTCTGGGAGTTCAAGTGAACTCTAGCTTGAACAAAACGTGCATAATCCTTTTATGAATTGATGCATTATCTTATGTTCAAGTGAGCTCTAACTAAAACAAAACGTGCATAATCCTTTTATGAACTGATGCTCTAAGTGAGGATTTTTGTTCTTCCTAAATTGTTTGAGACCTGCATGCATTATCTTATGTTAATCGGAACCCATTATTGTTTTTAAAACTAAATGTTGCTGCAGTTCCGTCCTGCTGGAACAGTAGTGTTCCAGCACAGCCATATATTCCAGTGGTTTCTCAACAATTTCAGACGGTTGGGTGAGCAAATGTTGGAATGCCTTTTCACACTTAATAACTCCAATTTTCTTAACTGTTGCTGTAGCAACCTCCATGGCCCCGTCAGGCAGGACATGTTCTGCCACCACCACAGGCGCCACATCCAATTCCAGTGGCAGAAGTTCAGGCAAACTGGCCTGTTATGCCTGTTCCATCAGAACCTCATCAAAATGCTCAGATTCGAAATTACTATCCACAACCTCAACAAAATGCTCGAATTCCAAATACCTATCCACTGCCTCCACACAATTCTCAATTTCCAAAAAACTATATGCCTGGTTTAGACAGCCCAGGAATGGCTCTCTCATCATCATGTGATATAATATTTTTAAGCACGTTGTTGGGAGACTGCTTTAACCATCTGACAATGTCTTCAGCCCTTGACTTTACTAATTTCATCAGTTCATGTCATCCAGTGGCCAATTACAAGTGC
The DNA here is from genome assembly GCA_963454935.2 of Ilex paraguariensis. Taxonomy (NCBI): domain Eukaryota; kingdom Viridiplantae; phylum Streptophyta; class Magnoliopsida; order Aquifoliales; family Aquifoliaceae; genus Ilex; species Ilex paraguariensis. The sequence continues at coordinate 56,499 of CAUOFW020005258.1, forward strand.
ATTCAGATACCACAACTCAGTACCAGCCTATATCTCAGACAAAAGTGCTCATTCCTGCAGGGGTGCAGCGTTGGGTGTCAACTGGGAGCCAGAGCATCAACTCTGTTACACCTGCACAGCAAACTGGTCAACAAAGGTCAGTCACCTCTGCCAGCATTCCAGTAAGAGTTGTCTGCATATAATTGGTTGCATCTTTTTCTATATTATTAAAATTTTCTTTGCTCCTTGGCAATTTCATTTCTATGCTGAATGCACAGAATGCTTGATAACATCTGCATCTTGTCGAATTTCAGCCGACAATGGCTCAGCCTTGCACCATTGAAAAGGCCCCATTAGACTGGGTAGAACATACTGCTCAAAATGGAAAAAGGTATTTGATTCTATCAGGGTTCTTCTCTTTTCCTTTTTCAATCTGCCCTGGTAGTAATTTTTTAGTAGCACAATTAACAAATTTCGACTGCTTGGCTTATGTAGAATCAATGCCACTCGGATTGCATTTTATTTAACGGAAACAAACTTAAAGTTATGAAAGCAATAATTGAGAGTTTTTTTTGGTTGAAGCGAACTATAAATGATCAAACAGTTTAACCCGCAGGCAACGGAATGAATATAGTTATATTAGATGCTCAAAATCCAGAATAAATCTGTTATTATTGGTTGGAAAAAACTTGTAGTTATGTGGGAGAAAGTCCAATTTGTTTGTGAACCTCTAGGGTGAGGGCATGGGGGATGAGGGCGTGGGGGTGGGGGGAGTTGTGGCGATACTAAAACTAGAGAGGAGTTTGAATCCCATGCATCATATAGGTGCCACTAGTATAATATATATTTAAACGAATTCAGTGTGCTATGAGATATTTTTTAGCTACTTTGTCAGGACTGCTATATTTGAGAAATGGGATGATATTTTCTTGTTGAACCCAATGATATCCATTAGGAATAAGTTGTTCTTGTTCTCTCATTCAAACTGAATTTCAGTGCTGAAGCTATTGAAACATTGAATCCTTATCCCATGGAACGAGAGCATTAAGTTGGACACTTATTAAAAAGACTGAATCCTTATCTCATGAAACATTGAATTTCAGTGCTGAAGCTAATGAATATTGAATCCTTATCTCATGGAACGAGAGCATCGAATCCTTGTCCACAGAAGTGCTGAATTAAAAATAAATCAAAAAAAGGAGGAAAAACCTTAGAATCTCCCTAAGGGCTTTCAAGGTGTCTCACCTAGAAGAACTTCATGGAGTTTCACCATTAAAAATTTGCAAAATCTGCAAAGAAATTTTGTTCATCAACTTGCTTCTATTGTCTCTACAAAGACTTGCTTGTATAGAAATAAAGATTCTATCCTACTAGACTTAGGATTCCTAAAATCCTTAAGATACTACCCTCTATTTTTTCTTTTTTTCGACTTGTTCTACTCTAATAAAGCTTTTTATGTTTATTTAATGCCTAGATGATTTGTTACTGCTCTTTCAGTGACTTAGTATCATGTTAAAGTACTAAGGCTGTTGATGTTATATTTTTCTTAATATTCATGTTTCAATTTGTGTTATTTACATTATATTATTCATGTTATTCAAGCTACATGATAATAATATTGTGCAATTATTGTATATCGTGTTTGATATTGAATAATTATGTTAACCTCAATTATACATATATTATTAGTATTAATTTTACCCATTTTGTAGGATCTTACGATTTTTGATCCGGTCCCATAGACCCCCCTCCCCCAAACGATCCGACCTCAGATCCCGATTTTATAAACCTTGGTCTACACACATACACCATGACCCATCCTTCTTTGGAATTAGAAAAGTAGGCACTCCACAAGGACTTGAGCTCTCTTTAATGAAGCCTTTAGTCAACAACTGTTTAACCTTCCTCCTAAGCTCAACGTGCTCTGTAGGATTAATACGGTAAGCATGTAATATGGCCAACTTTCATGAGAAAAACATCAAACCACATTCTCTTCAAAATCTTTACTAATTAAGAAATTAACCCACCAACGGAAAGTTATTGGGATTGATGTGTCGTTCACCCATGCTACACGATAAGGATGAGGATGCTTCTCTATCTTTAATCTAAGCTTGTCAGCAAGCTCTTGTGATGCCACATTGAGGCTAGTGATCCCATCAATGATAAGAGTGCATAACCTTCCTTGGCAAGAGACTTGTGTGTGAAATATATTAGTGCGATGCCAATCCTCTTCTTCTCCTACTCCTTTTTCTTCTACTCTTTCTTATTATTTGTGGTTGTTTCCTCCTCATCCTCTTCCTCATTCCTTCTCTTTTTCCTTCACTTCTTTCTACTCCTTCTCTTTCCCTTCTCCTGCTTTTTCTCCTCCCTCCTCCTGCTCCTCCTCCTTTCCTCTACTCCTACTCATTATTTGGGTTATTTCCTGCTCCTTCTACCTCTCCTAACTTCTGTTTCTCCTCTTCCTCCTCCATTCTTCTCCTCCCTCCTTCATTCTTCTTCTCCTCCTTATACTCCCTTGATCTTTCGAGTGACTTTTCCTACTCTTTTTACTTGTGTTGCTTCTTCTCCTCCTCCTCCATTTTTCTCCTCATTTTCCTCCTCCTCCTCCTTCTCATTGACCTCTTCCTCATTAGTTTTTTTCTCCTCCCTTTCTTCCCTTCTTCTTTCCCTTTTCCTTCCTCGATTTCATTTTAGTTTTTGTCCCTCACAATTCACTGATGTTCCTCAAAGCCGCCATAAATTTTGGAAAAAATTTCATTTTGCCTTTAAAAGATACAAAAATTTTCATTTTACCTATCGAATGATTAATGTTTTCATATTGCCCCTTAAAAAAATAAAAATTTTGCAATGTGCTTCACCATTTTATTTATTTATTTATTTTTTCCGTTTGGTCGTCCGTCTATTTTGTAATTCCTAATTAGTTGACTTTTTATAAAACAGATGGACGACCAAACGAAAAAAGTCGGTGGATCACATTACAATGATTTTGATTTCTTTGAGGGGACAATATAGTAAAATTAATAATTCTAGGGCAAATTGAGCATTTTTTATCCTTCAGGGGCAAAATAGGATTGACCCTAAATTTCGATCTTTTGAGTGACTTCTCTTTTGTAGTTTTTCTCCTTCTTCCTCTGCTTTTCTTCATATTCTTCATTTTCCCTCTCCTTCCTTTTCCCCTTTTCCTTCTCCTTTTTTCCCTTTTTCCTTCTCCATTGTCCCTTAAAAGAATAAAAATGTTTCAATATGATCCATTGTCTTATTTTTTTTTTTCTTTTGGTCGTCTGTCTGTTTTGTGATTCCTAATTGGTTGAAATAGAAAACAGATGGACGATCAAACAGAAATAAAACGGTAGAGCACATTACAATATTTTTTTCCTTTCCATTATTTTCCTCCTTCTCTTTCTCCTCCTTCATTCTTCCTTTCATTGTCCTCCCTCTCTTTCTTATTGTCCTCCTTAGTCTTCTTATCCTCCATTTTCTCCTCACTTCTTCTTCCTTCCGATTTTCCTCATCTTCGTTCTCTTTCCCTTCCCATGGTTTTTCTCCCTCTTTTCTTCTCTTCTATTTCCTCCTCATTTTCTTTCCCTTCTCCTCCTTCCTCTTCCTTTTCCTTGTTCTTCTACTCTTTCTTATTATTTGGGTTGCTTCCTCTTCTTCTTTTTCCTTATTCTCCCTCGCCTTCATTTTGTTTCTTCTCCTTCTCCTCTTTCTCTTGCTCTTTCTTTCTTTTCCCCTTTTCCTTTTATTCCTTTTTCTCATTGTCTTCCTCCTTATCATCATTCTCTTCCACCTCCATCCTTCTTTCTCTCTCATTTTCTTGTTTTCCTCTTTCCTCTTTCCTTCTTTCTCCTCCTCCTTTCTCTTTTCTTCTACTTTTTTTTTAAATTCTTTCTTATTATGCCTCTCCTTCACTTTCTTTTTTCTTCTTCTACTCCACTTTTTTCTTATTTCTATCATTCTCTTTCTTCTTCCTCTTTGCCAATATATGCCCATCGTAAAAGAGTACTTTGTTATATTGACTTAGTGCTATTTTCTTCTTATTTTACTCCTTCTTCCATGTCCTCCTCCTACTTATTCTTCTTCTCCTCCTCTTTCTCCTCACTCATTTTTCTTCCTAATTTTCCTCCCTTTCCTAAACTTTCTCCTCTGATGCTCCTTCCTCTTTTATTTCTCTTTCTTCTGCATCTCTTCCTACTCCTTTTGATTCTTTTTCTTCTTCTCCTCCTCCTCCATTTTTATCATATTTCTTCTTCTTTTCCTCCTCATTTTCCTTCTCATTATCCTCCTCAACATCATCATCCTCTTTTTCCTCTATTATTCTTTCTTCTCTTTCTTCTCCTCCCTCCTCCCTCTTTCTTCCTCCTTTTCTTTCCCTTCTCCTCCCTCTTTCTTTTTCCTCTTTTTTCTTTTAGTATTTCTTATTGTTCCTCTCCTTATTCTTCTTCTTCTACTCCTTTTTCTTCCTATTCCTATCATTCTCCATCTTCTTCCTTTCCACCAATGTATGCTCATCGCAAAAAAGTACTTTGTAATATTGACTTTGTGTTATTCTTCTTCTCCTCTTCCTTCATTCTTCTTCCTCTTCTTGCTTCTGTTCCTTCTTCTTCTTCCCATTTCATTCCATGATTCTATTTTTGTTTCTGTTCGTCGCAATTCACTAATGTTCCTCAAAGTTGTCATAAATTTTGGACAAAATTCTATTTTGTCCCCTAAAAGATACAAAAATTCTCAATTTGTCTCTTGAATAGTTAATTTTCTCACATTGCCCCCTTAAAAAAATAAAAATATTGCAATGTGATCCATCGTCTTAATTTCTTTTTTTTCATTTAGTCGTTTGTTTGTTGTGTGATTCCTGATTGGTTGATTTGGTGCAAAACTGATGGACAATTAAACGAAAATAAGATGATAGATCACATTGCAACGTTTTTATTTTTTTGAGGGGTAATATGGAAAAATTTATCATTTTGGGGCAAACTGTGCATTTTTGTATCTTTAAGGGACAAAATGGTATTGACCCTAAATTTTGATCTTTCGTGTGACTTTTCTTCCTTATTTCTTCCTCAGCTTTTCCTCCTCTCATTCCTTCTCCTTCTCTTTCCTTCTCTTCCTCTTCCTTTTCCTTTTCCTTTTTCCCTTTTCCTACTCCGATTCTATTTTAGTTTTTGTTTCTCGCAATTCACCAATGTTCCTCAGAGTCGCTATAAATTTTAATCTTTCGATTGATTACTCTTCTTCTTCGCCAGCTTCTCCTTCTTCCCGTTCCCGTTCCCGTTATCTTCTTTCTCTTCTTCCTATTTATCCTTCTCTTTCCCCTCTCATGCTCCTTCTTCCTCTTTCCTTCTGCCCATTTTCTTTTCTTTTTCCTTCTTCATCTACCTTCTCCTTTTTCTTTTACTCTTTCTTATTATTTGGGTTGTATCTTTCTCATTCTCTCTCACCTTCTTTCTTTTTCTTCTCCTTATCTTCCTTCATTCATTCTTTTCCTCCCTCTTTTTCTCTTACTCCTCTTTCCCATTGTCCTTCTCTTTGTCATTATTCTCTTTCTCCTCCATCCTTCCTCGCTTATTTCCTCCTTTTATTCCTTGCTTCTTCCATTTGGTCATTTGTCTGTTTTGTGATTCCTGATTGGTTGATTTGGTATAAAATAGATAGATGACCAAATGAAAATAAGACGGTGGACCACGTAGCAACGTTTTAATTTCTTTGAGGGGGCAATGTAAGAAAATTAATCATTCTCGGACAAACTGAGCATTTTTGTATTTTTCACGGGCACAATGGGATTAACCCTAAATTTCGATCTTTCGTGTGATTTCTCTTCACTATTTCTTCTCCTTCTACCTCAGCTTTTCCTCCTCTGCTTTGTTTCCCTCTCCTTTCTTCTCCTTTTTTCCTTCTCCCTTATTCGATTCTATTTTGTTTCTGTTTTTCGCAATTCACTGATATTCTCAGAGTTGCCATAAATTTTAATCTTTTGAGTGACTACTCTTCTTCTCCTTCTCCTTTTCTTCTCCTTCTTCTCCTTTCTATTCCCTTCCTCCTTCTCTTCCTATTTATCCTTCTCTATCTCCTCCCTCATTCTTCCTCTTGTTTCCCTCCTCTTTCAAACTATCCTTCTTTTTCTCCTCACTTCTTCATCCCAGTTTTTCTCCTTTTCCTTCTCATTTTTCTTCTACTCTTTCTTATTTTGGATTGTTTCCTCCACTTCTTCTTTCCTCATTCTCGCTCTCGTTCATTCTATTTCTTCTCCTCTTTCTCTTCCTCCTCCTTCGTTCTTCTCCCCATTCTTTTCCTCTTACTCCTTCTCTTTCACATTGTCCTCCTCATCATCATTCTCTTTCACCTCCATTCTTCTTCCTCTCTCATTTTCACCTCATCTTTCCTTATTTTACCTGATTTTTCTCCTCTCTATCCTCCTTCCTCATACTCATTTTTCTTAAACTGTTTTATTATTCCTCTCCTTCATCTTCTTTTTCTACTCTGTTTTGTTTTTATTCCTATCATTCTCCTTCTTCTTCTTCCTCTCTACCAATGTATGCCCATCGTAAAAGAGTACTTTGTAATATTGACTTAGTACTATTCTTCTTCTTCTTTTACTTTTTCTCCCTTCTCCTTCTCCTTCCCCTCACTCCTTCCTCCCAATTCTCCTCTCATGCTCCCTTCTTTTTCTCCTCTCATGCTCCCTTCTTCCTCTTCTATTTCTCTTTCTTCTATATCTCTTCCTACTCCTTTTTCTTCTCTTTCTATTTCTTCTTCTTCTCCTCCTTCATTCTTCTCCTCTTTCTCCTCCCTCTTTTCCTCATTTTCCTTTTCATTGTCCTCTTCATCATCATCATCGTCATTCTCTTTCTCCTATATTCTTCTTTCTCTCTTTTCTTCCTTCTCCTCCCTCCTCCTTGAAAAGTCTGCCATCAAATCCTAGGGCTCAACCTTGGACTGGCGATGGAAACTACCAAGCTGGAGTACAGTAGGGGCAGAGGGAATTTTCAGTGGAGTGGTGAAATGCGTAGAGATTGGAAAGAACACCAACGTCGAAAGCACTTTGCTGGGCCGACACTGACATTGAGAGACGAAAGCTAGGGGAGCGAATTAGATTAGATACTGTAGTAGTCTTAGCCATAAACGATGGATACTAGGCGTTGTGCGTATTGACCACATTCTGTTCTAAGATATTCCCTTTCATTAGCTATGCGAAGTTAGATCTTGACCGAAAGGAAAAGAGAAGGGACAAGTAGCTCTAATAGCACATAGAAGATTGTTTTTTATAGCACCACTGAACTAGTTGCCACTCACTGGCTCAATACTTCTCCATTCTTCTTCCTCTTTTTTCTTCTACTCTTTCTTATTGTTCCTCTCCTTCACCTTCTTCTTCTACTCCTCTTTCTTCCTATTCCTATCATTCTCCTTCTTCCTTCTTTTGTTCTTTTTCTCCTCCTCCTCCTCCTTCATTCTTCTCTTCCTTATGCTTCCTCTCCTTCCTTCTATTCCCTCCCCTCCTCCTCCTTTTTCCCCTTTTCGTCCCCGATTATGTTTTAGTTTCTATTCCTTGTAATTCACTGATGTTTCTCAAAGTTGCCATAAATTTTGGAAAAAAATTTATTTTTCCTCCTAAAAGATATAAAATTTTTAGTTTGCCTCGCGAATGATTAATTTTTTCACATTGCCCCCTAAAAAAAATAACAAAGTTGTAATATGATCCATCGTCTAATTTCCTTATTTTTTTTTTCATTTGATCGTCCGTCTGTTTTGTGATTCCCGATTGATTAATTTGGTACAAAACAGATACACAACCAAACAAAAATAAGACGATGGACCACATTACAATATTTTTATTTCTTTAAGGGGGCAATGTGGAAAAACTAATCATTCTGGGGACAAATTGAGATTTTTGTATCTTTCAGGGGCAAAATGGGATTGATCCTAAATTTTGATATTTCGAGTGACTTCTTTTCTTTACTTCTTCTTCTTCTTCCCCAACTTTTCCTTTTCTTCTTCCTTCTCCCTTTCTTTCCTTCTCCTTTTTCTTCTCCTTTTTCACCTTTTCCTTCTTTGATTCTATTTTTGGTTCTGTTTCTCGCAATTCACTAATGTTCCTTAGAGTCGTCTTAAATTTTAATCTTTCGAGTGACTACTCTTCTCTTCTCCTTTTCCTTCTCTTTCTCTCCTTTTTCTTCTCCTTCCCCTTTCCATTCTCCTCATTCTCTTCCTATTTATCCTTCTCTTTCTCCTCCTTTATTCTTCCTCTTGTTTTCCTTCTTCTCCTTCTCATTGTCCTCCTTATTCTTCTTTTTTTTCTCCTCACTTCTTCCTCCTGATTTTTCTACTATTCCTGCTCTTTCCTCTCATTTTTCCTTCTCCCTCTTTACTTCTCCCTCTTTCCTTCTCTTTTATTTCCTCCTCATTTTTTATCCCTTCTCCTTTTTCTTCTACTCTTTCTTATTCTGGATTGTTTTTCCCTCTTCTTCTTCCTGATTCTCCCTCGTCTTCATTCTTCTCCCCTATCTTTTCCTCTTACTCTTTCTCATTTTCATTGTCCTCATCCTTATCATCATTCTCTTTCACCTTCATCCTTCTCTTTTCTACTTCCTTATCCTTTCTACTTCTTCTTCCTCCTATTCCTTTTTCTTAAACTCTTTCTTATTATTCCTCTCCTTCACCTTCTTTTTTTAATATTCCACTTTCTTCTTATTCCTATCATTCTCATTTTTCTTCCTCTCCACCAATGTATGCCCATCGTAAAAGAGTATTTTGTAATATTTACTTAGTGCTATTTTTTTTCTTCTTTTACTCCTTCATTATCTTCCTCCTCCTCCTCACTTCTTCTTCCTCCCAATTTTTCTCCCTTTTCATTTTTTTTCTTCTCCCATGCTCCTTTTTCCTCTTCTATTTCTCCTCCTTCTGCATCTCTTCCTACTTCTTTTTCTTCTTCTCTTCTCTTTTTCCTCCTTTTTTTTCCTTCTCATTGTCCTCGTCTTCCCATCATCATCATCATTCTCTTTCTCTTTCTCCTCTACCCTCCTCTATCCTTCTTTCTCTATCTTTTCTTCCTTCTCCCTCCTTTTTCCTCCCTCCCTTTTCCCCTTTTTTCTTCTACTCTTTCTTATTGTTTCTCTCTTTCACCTTTTTCTTCTTCTTCTTCTTTATTCCTATTCCTATCATTCTCCTTCTTCTTCCTTTCCATCAATGTATGTCCATCGCAAAAAAGTACTTTGTAATATTGACTTAGTGTTGTTATGCTTTTTCTACTCCTACTCGTCCTTTATTCTTCTTCCTCTCCTTCCTTTTATTTTTTCTCCTTCTCCTTCTCCTCCTTCCCGTTTTCCTTCCCCAATTCTGTTTTAGTTTCTGTTTCTCGCAATTCACTGATGTTCCTCAAAGCTACTATAAATTTTGGAAAAAATTTCATTTTTTCCTCTAAAAGATACAAAAATTTTTAGTTTGTCTCATCAATGATTAATTTTTCCACATTACCCCTATAAACTAATAAAAATGTTGCAATGTGATGCACTATCTTATTTTCCTTTTTTTTGTTTTCATTTGATCGTCCGTCTATTTTATAATTCCTGATTGTTTGATTCGGTACAAAACAGGTGGACTACATTGCAACGTTTTTATTTTTTTGAGGGACAATATGGAAAATTAATTATTCGAGAGGCCAAACTGAGCATTTTTGTATCTTTCAGGGGCAAAATGGGATTGATCATAAATTTTGATTTTTCAAGTGACTTTTCTTCTTCGTCTCCTTCCTCAGCTTTTTCTCCTTTTCTTCCTTCTGCCTCTCCTTCCTTCTTCCCCTTTTCCTTTTCCAATTTTGTTTTAATTTCTGTTTGTCGCCATTCACCAATGTTCCTCACTTCCATTCTATTCCTCCTTATCCTTCTTTTTCTCCTCCCTCATTCTTCCTCTCGTGTTTCCTCCTTATTCTTCTTCTCCTCCTCCTCCTCCTTCTTCTCTTTCTCCTCACTTCTTCTTCCTCCCGATTTTCCTCCTTTTTCTTCTCTTTCTCCTTTTATGTTCTTTATCCCTCTTTCCTTCTCTTCTATTTCCTCCTCCTACTTCTCATTTTCTTCTACTCTTTCTTATTGTTTGGGTTGTTTCCTCCTCCTCCTTCATTATTTTCCTCCCTCTTTTCATTATTTCCTTTCTCCTTCTCATTGTCTTCCTCCTTATCATCACTCTTTCCCCTCCATCCTACTCCTTCTGCTCTTCCTCCTACTCATTGTCCTTATTCTTCTGTACCACCAGAAACCGCAATTTTAACAATCAAATCAATAGCAGTCCTTATTCATTCCCCTCCGGCGTAACGTGTTGAAGGGACTCACTAAAGATTCCACAAGTGGGATCATTTGCTTCCCAAGTTCAACTACTTCGGTGACTATTCAAAAGTCATGGTGTTGTGACGACATTAAGTCACCATTGATACATGGTGGCACTATGTAATGACAGACAATAAGTGGTCAAAATGAACTTCATTTTATTGCATAAGTAGTTATTATCTTATATAGATGGGGTATTATTAAAGTTTGTAGGATTCACTTGTCTACTTATATTATTGGGTGGTGAAGTGGAGGAAAAGAGAGTGAACAACTGCCTTGATCTACATTGCGATGTAGATTTTATTTCAGGTAAAACGGAGTTACCTTCAATACCATGGGATTAAGATACTTTTCATTATACTTTTGCTCAATTTTACTCATTGTTAAATTATCTATCATTAAAGCAAGTGGAACCCATTATTTATAAGTGATCCCCTCACCTCATACACAGGGTGTGATCTATTAGGAAAAATGCAATTTGTACTTAAAATGCTTACTTAATTTTTTAACTTCAAGAATCACAATTATTAAATATATAGTGGGTTTCAATAAATATTAGGACCCTTAGTTAAATCAATAACAATTACTGATTAAGTTAACATTTTAAGTTCAAGTAGAATTACTCAATCTAGTGCATAAGATCCTTGATTAACCTGAAATTTCTTATTTCTAATATCGTTTTGTCTTTTGAGTCCCTTACCATTTTTTAAAGCTCATGATGATCACTTAAAGAGATCTTGATTAGGATAACTATTGGGTACTCTTGCTATAATGTTGATTCTGGGGTTTATAGTTTGATTTTGGTACTTGTATTTATAAGAATTGCACTGGGAATGTAAACCATAGTGGTGACTTATGCCTCTTCAAATTCACTGCTCTTATTTCAATGCTATTGTAATCTAATTTCTTAGCTTAATTAATTATGACCTTTTGATTGATTGTGGTTCCCATCAAACATTGAAGTTTAATGTCAATTCAAGAGTTATAGTGCAACCGCATCATTAGATTAATAAATTAAATTAAATTTTTAGATCTAAATAACATTACTACTCTCAATAATTATGCTTTCCGATTCTTAGAAATTTTCAAATAAATTGCCCATGTCAATCTGTTGGTTGAGAGAAGCCTATTTGACTTCTAACCTAAGAGAACAATGAAGTCATGACTCATCATTATTTTTTATACGAAATGTGTCTTGTCTAATGTATATTATTTTTTTTGACCGATGATTATTCGAATAAGAGGTTGTCACGTCATATTTGATTAATTTAAGTCTATATACCAATATTCGATTTTCTTATGATCCAATTGGCATCATAATAACGAGTAAAAATCTGTCATTTTGTGTATACTTTAAATATGGGCTAGTTTAATTATTTAGGTTTTGAAGTGGGTACTAAATGTAGTCATTAAGTTAACCACTAAAAACCACAGTTTGAAAGACTAAGTCATTCAGTACCAAAAAAAAAAGACCGAGTCATCTTGAACCGTTATTCGGTTACTCCATTCTAGTTCAACGTAATGTGTTGAAGGGAAGTCACTAATCAAATTCCAGAAGTAGGCATTGCATTTGATATGAATAGTACTGGTTCAGTCAGTTTTGAGCTCAATCCCAATTCATTTACTAGCTTGTTTGAATATTCCAAAAGGTGTTTTGAAAAAGTTGAATTCTATTATTGCTGGATTTATTTGGTCTAGCAAGATGGATGTTAGAAGAAGACATTGGGTTTCTTTGGAGAATGTTTCCAAACCCAAATGTGAAGGGGTTTTAGGTATCAGGAGTTATGGTGAAGTCCAGTCTGCTTTTAGAATAAAGCAGGTTTGGGGTGTTCTTAATGGGCAATCTCTTTGGGCAAAAGTATTTAGAGGAAAATTTTTGAAAGGCAAGCATGTGTTGAGATCTAGTTTGACTGGAGTGGGTCAAAGTTTTAGAATGCTGAGGCCTTGGTTTGAGCTGGTGGCGAATAACTCTGATGCTTGTTGGGAATGGGCAGAATTCTGACTTCTGGTGTGATTCTTGGTTGGATTCTGGTCCTTTGTTGCATAGGATTGAAGGTGTTCCTTCTTCTTTTCCCAAACTCAGTGAGTTATGGATTGATAGGGAATGGCATTTAGAGGAGGTTAATGAATGGCTTTCTCCTCAGCTGCAAAATGAGATTAGATGTTCTGGTGTGAGTTTGACTGAAAGATCTGATAAAAGAGTTTGTAAACTTACCACTTCAGGTGTTTTTTCAGTCAAGTCTGCATGGGGTACGGTAAGATGAAGAGGTGTTCCAAGTCATATTGCTCAGAGTATTTGGAACCAGAAAATCTTTCCTAGTACTCAGTTATGCACTCAGAAGGTTTTTAGGGAGGCAATGACTACTGATGACATGATTCAAAGAGTGGGGGTGTGTTTAGCTAGTAAATGCAATTTGTGTGGTGTAAAGGAGGAGAGTGCAGATCATGTTTTTATCAGTTGTTTGTTTGCCCATGAGGGGGGTGGAGAAGGGTGTCTGTGGTTATGGGATTTGAGATTTTGCCAAGTGAATCTCCTATGTGTAGATTTTTGAGGCTGGTTAGAGCTTTTAGAGCTCTTTCTCTAAGTCATTCTTTAATAAGGGGTGTATCTATGTTGATCTTTCGGGCTTTATGGAAGGAGAGGTGTAGGAGGAGATATGAAGGGTTGATTTTGAATGCTTATGCTCTTTTCTTACAGGTGGTAAGTGCATTGAGATGGCAAGTTTTCATGATAAAGCCCAGGAGGATGGATAGTCTGGGGGGGAAAGAAATGCGCCAGTACCTCAGAATTGGCACTCCTTTTTCTGTGGTTACTAAAGTTAGTTGGATTAAATGGCATCCCCCCACCTATAACCATGCTGAAATTGAATGTGGATGGTGCTTCCAAGGGGAGTACTGGCCTATCTGGTGGTGGAATGGTTATTAGAAATGCTGATGGGCATCTGATCTTTGCTGCTGCTGCATTTTGTGGTTTGGGGCCAAATATGCAGGCTGAGTGCAGGGCATTATTGGATGGTCTGAGGATGATGTTTGTGCATCATGATTTGGAGGAGTCACAACTGTTGATTGAATCAGACTCTTAGGTTTTGGACAAGGCAGTTGTTCCTTGGAGATTGCAAGGATTCATGGAGCAGATTTGGAGATTACTTGGTGGGTTGAATTTTCAGCTGAGGCATGTATATAGAGAGGCCAATATGATTGCAGATTTTTTGGCCTCTCTTGCTGTTCAAACTCAAGTATGTACTGAGTTCTCTTCTCAAAGCAGTCTACCTCTGTCTGGCAGAATGCTCATTCATCAGGATCAATCTGGAATGCCTACTTCAAGGAAAAGAAACATGGTGATTTGTGATCAAGGCAAGGAGTTGGATGATGTAGGAGGGATTTTACTTGATTTAAGACTGGGCAGTTTTCCTGACTGTTAATAGTCTGTTTTTGGATTAGGAAGTGTTCCAGGTGCTGTAATGCATCAGAGGGAGCTGAATTAAGGGGTTTTAATTTTGTTGTAGGATTAAAACCAACTCTTCGCAGTTTTTTTCATTTGCATCAGATGCTGGCCTGAAGTTTGGAGGTGCTAACTGAAGCTGCAGCGACTTGATTAGACAGAGCAAGAGCTGTCTCTTGTCACCTGCTGTGCTATATCAAAAGGAGCTGGATTGTAAATATAGTTCAGACTGGCCAGTTGCTGAGTTGTTCCTCTCTGCACTGGACTGCAGTCTGTTCTATTTTGAGAAAGCTAGAAGATGCTGAGGTAAAGATGCAGTGGATTGATCAGTCAAGGCAGGGGCTGAGCTGAGCTGCAGGATCAGTAAACAGTTGTTGTACAGGAGCTTTAACAGAATTTTCTATTTTGTACAGTTTACTGTTTTTGGACTGTTAAAACAGTTATTGTTTTTTTTAACAATTTCTGTTTATTTGATTCTTGTAATTTTTGGATTCAATAAATAAAATTCTCTCTTTTTAAAAATAAAAATAAACGTCATTAACTAGTTACTTAAACTAGGAGTGAACAACGGCTTTGACTCACATTGGAAGGCACATTTTGTTCCAAAAGAAAATCAAAATTAGAGTTAACAACATTACAACTTTTTAAATTTTTTGGAAAAAATATTTTTTGTTGTAATGCAACCAGGACACGTATATATATTTAGTTGTCATTTGGATGTTTTAGTTTCTAATTGTTGAATTTAAAATGAATTTTATTGATCTAACCTTAAAATTAACAATTTATCTAGTGATTGTTACAATAATGCTACTTGCACTTAATTTGAGGACCAAGTACATTAGATAAAATAGTAAATTTTGTTTAAAGCTAGCTCTCGCTATTAATTCAATGATTAAAATATATTGAGTAATTAAATTATATTCTAAAATTTTAATTATATATCATTGTTTATTTTATTTTTGGAGGCTAAATTTTTTTTCCTTTGTGTGTGTGTGTGTGTGAGAGAGAGAGAGAGAGATGGACAGAAGTGAATGTTGCCTGGGAGTGAGAAGATATTTGGGGATTGTCCTGATCCAACAAATCGGGTGGTCCATCGGGTCATAAGCTTGCCCAGTCCACTTCATAAATAGGCCGTGGGCCTTTGATGCAGCCTAGTAGGCTCTGGATTGCCTAGCATTCTAATTTCACTATTTAGCCCGTCAGCGGCAGTGGTGTAATGTATACCATGTTATGGAGCGGGAAAATATGTGCATAGTAAACTATCAGCATCCATTACAACCCATCAGCCCTACATACATAAGGAGCCTGGGCCATGTTTCAATCCAAGTATGAGTGACCCCCATTCACTACCCATGAATACAAGACCCCCTCGGCCCAGGACTTGACCCGAAACTAGCAATTGATTAGGGTAGGGTGGCACGGAGATATCATATTGAAATTGATTTTCGTTTAAAAAATTCCAACAGGGCTTCACAGAGTATAATTTTATAAAGCATTTTTTTCTTTTAAGTTTTTAATAATAATGCATGGAATTCTACCCCATGTAAGTCTTAGGATCGAAACAGGTTGACTTATTATACCAAGGTAGGAGTTGTCAAAAAAAAAAAAAAATGGTACCACGCCATTTATAACTTTTATTGGTATATTTTAGGATCAACAAGAAGGTACTCTAAAAATGATAAAAACAGTTGTTACAAAAGTGTCAAAAATACCTGCAACAATTATAAAAATACTCAAAAAATTATAAACTTTTTTAGCATAAAAATTCCCACAAAATTTATAAAATACCTATAAATATGATAAAAAATAGTGGTACCACTGAAAGACCAAGTGACTTATATTAAAACCCAAGTCTAAACAGCATCAAAAGTTGTTCTTTTTTGTGACTTCACAACAGTCAAATGTCCTTGTAATTCTGGCTCAACACATAAACAATAATATTATTTAAATTTAATTTATATTAATTATTTGAGTGATTGCAAATAATGTATATTAAGTCTAAACAGTAGGAAGCTTTTTGTTTTTTTGTTTTTTGTGATGCTTGGGCCATTTTGCTTGTCCAATCATGTATTGGGGACATGGCTATCTGAATCCTGAATATCTTAGGTACTACCAATAATTTCGTGTCAGTAGAATTTTTGTAGTATCAAAAATTAAATATTAATTATATAATATTTTATATTTTAAATAATAATATTTTTTTCTTTGTTTACGTAATTTAAAATTAAAACGAAAAAGAGAAAATAAGAGAGCGATGTGGGAGAGAGAAAAGAGAAGTCGGCGTGGATTAATAGGGTTGTTTGACATTAGAGAGTGTATTAGTTGCGTTGCGTTGTCTGACATTGGAGGCCATGTAGAGAAGATGATGATTTTGAGTGAAAAAAAAAAATTTAGGATGAATCTTTTATTATTAGATCAAAACACATAAAAATTGTATCAATCGTGACTAATGTTATACTTTTATAAGTTGAGAATTTAATTTTTTAACCGTAATATTAAATAAATTTCTTGGGGAAAAAGAGAAAAAAATCATCTAAACAAATGAGATTTAGTTTGAATTTTAATCAATACGATTCCAAATGTGATTTGAAAACGTCGATTGAAAATAGATGATAAGTTTTATTTTTATAATTCATATCCGTCCCCATTAAAAATCAAAAATTTGACTTAAAAATTTAATCCAATCTGAATAACTCAGTTAGAATGTAATTTTGAATAATCACTGTTGAATTTATATTTTACTTCACCAAATAATCACTTAGTTTTACACACACAAAGGGAATATCGCAATTTGAATTCATATAAAATAATATGATGATTTCTATTCAAGATAATCCTTCAAAAAATATATATTCATATTCAAATAATCAAATTTGGAGAAAAATCATATCAACTAACTTGCCTAAACGTCTATCTTAGCAATCAATAAGAAAATGATCACATACTGAGAATTGAACCCATGTAGTACCACGTGAGGGAAGATAGGGGCCACAACTTTCATACCCGAAAGTGAAAATGACTAGGGAGCCCTTTTTCATTAGTGATATAAATCTCGCATATGAGTTGACTCTTATGTTCTATTTGATATGTTGAAAAAATAAAAGGATGAAAAGTTAGATGGATGAAAAGTTGGAAAAATAAATAAAACATCATGTTTGGTAAGATTGAAAAATATGAAGGATGAAAAAGTTGATGGATTAGTTTTCCTTCTAACTCACCAAAATCGGAAGAAAAATAGATAAAAAATTAATTATTTGTGTTGAAATATATTTTATTCTGTCTATATATTATGTATACATTAATTTTATATAAAAATACAATGATAAAATATGTATATATATATTTTAATTAGTTATATAAGGCCCGATATATATGTCTTAAACTCTGATCCATTTAAATACTTAAGCCTATATCTACAGTAAACTCATTAGCGGCAAGGACCGAGGCCTTACCACTTCTAATGTGGAGGTGCCTGGTTCGAAACTCTCACGGGGCAGTATTATGCCGCTGGACCACTCTTCAACTGTATATTTTGGCTGCAATCTTGCACTTGTCCTGTTGTTTTGATGGTCCTTTGGTGGTGTTTGGGCTCTTTTAGCTTCTGTTAGTCTCTTAACTGTCATTTGGTTAAATAGTTTTTGTTGCTTGCTAAGACCATTTTACATGTTTGTGAGCAGATAATTGAGTCAAATTATTCAAATTCGATTCAGGTTCGACTCTTTTTGAGATTGATTCAAATTTGACTTGTTTAGAAAATAAAAATGAGCAGAATTTGAATAATTTTTTGAACTTTTTAGGCTTATCTATATAATAAAACAGGATGAAACTTGAATTTTATCCCCACTAAATCACACTCACTCCCATAGTGCGACTCCCTCCCTCCTTCTACTCTTCTCATACATAAACAGCACACCCAAACCCCTAGTGATCACACACACTCACACTGTTTGCACGCATTCCCACATGCAACCACTCCTCAGTCACACACACACACACACANTTTTTGAGCTTTTTCGGCTTATCTATATAATAAAACAGGATAGAACTTGAAATTTATCCCCACTAAATCACACCCACTCCCATAGTGCGACTACCTCCCTCCTCCTACTCTTCTCATACATAAACAGTGCACCCAAAACCCCAGCGATCACACACACTCGCACTGTCTGCATTCACACATGCAACCACTCCTCAGTCACATACACACACTATGAGTTTGGGTGTATTTTTTCTACCATTTTAAATGTGCTGTGAATTGAAGTGTTAGTTGAAATTGGGCTATTAATGCATTGCCATTGTGTTTTAGGAATTAATTTACTGGGAGTTACATTGTTAGTTGAAATTTGGTTATAGTTGTATAATGAGTTGCTCTTGCATTGCCTATTTGAAGGAAATCAATTAGTTATTCGTCAAAGTTTCATTTCATTTATTAAATGACCAAAATTAGACGGGGATATATAGCTCGGAGACGTAGAACAAAAATTCGTTTATTTGCATCAAGCTTTCGAGGGGCTCATATAAACTTGACTGATTGCAATTTGGCTATTAATGTGTTGCCATTGTGTCAATTTAGGAATTAATTTATTGGGAGTTGGAGGCACATCAATTGTTCGATGAAAAGTCTCACAACAATGAATACGTATATGTTTGTGTGTATAATGTTTCCTTTGTGAAGAAAGACACAAGCTTAAAGGGAATTGATGGTTATGGGTTTGAAGCTAATAATGCAGAACGTAGTGTTGGTGGTGCGGTTATTTATTTAATGGATTGTCATATGACTACAAGTATATTTAATCTAACTCTTAGATTAATTTGGTTGTGTAGATTTTGTATTCATGTATATTTAAATGTGTGTGCACACCCCTTACGTATAAAGTGTCTAAGATTGATTCACGTGATATTCTTAGGTAAATTTATTGGGTAAATTTTCTATTCATGTGTATACAAATGTATATGAGTTGTTCTTCATTGATCTAATCTAAATACCCATTGATCTACTCTAAATTTTTTATTCCTGTTTTTACTATGTAAATTTTTAATTGTTTCTTTTATACTCTAATATGTGTTTCATATCAAATGACTTAGCTTTGTCAATTTGGACTCTGTTGATATACTCTAAATATTTGTATTGTTCATATTATAGTTTCTTTCTGTGTTTCGGATGGTCTAACAACTGTTGATCTTGAAATTGGATTGACATGACGACAAAGAGAAGAGCGAAGCACTAAAAAATAGTCTCCAGTCTTCACAGTGCTATGATGCAATAGCTGGAAATGTTCAACAAGAGCAATCGGACTGTTCACGTTGATCATTCTCACAAATCTCAACCATTTTTCGTGTCTAAAGGTATCGAAGTGTGGATCTTTATACATATTTTCTACTTTGGTAAAAAGGTAGAGTTCTTGAGAACATCATACTTATTATAATCAGACACAGGAATTAAGTGATGTGGGTTTTTAGATGTTTTAGTGGTTGTGGTCATATACTCAACTTATTTATATATAAAATAATTGAATTATTTGAATTCTATTCATTAATACTTGTTAAATACTTTTCAATTGTGTCGTATCATGTTATTGTGTGTCATGCCATATCATTTTCCTGTTGTGTTCAAGTCGGTAAAAAAATGTTTTTAACACAAAATATTTTTGTGTCGAGTCAGTTGCGTTATGTCGTATATTTTACATTTATGTCAATTTATATAATACTATTTAATATTTTTTAAAAATTATAAAAATACTTATTTTTTACCTACAATGCTCATTAAATAGCTATTTTCTATCTATAATTGTGTTATTTATATCTAACTTTAATTTGATCAAACAATCAAAAAATTTGTGTCTAATTGTAGACATAAAATAGTTATTTAACAAGTATAATAAGCAAAAAATATGTATTTTATAATTTTTTTAAATTTTAAAAATATTTTTTATTTGATTCGAACATCACACAAAAATGTTATGACACGAAAAAATTGAGAGTTAATTAACGAGCTTCAATGAAAGAAATACTTTTTGGATCATAAATATGAAAATTTTGAACTTTATGGCTGCAATTTATAATTAGTCCAAACTTTTTTAATGACAAAATGGATGACAGTTAATTTGAGGTGCACAATGATACGAATTTATGTCTTTTAAGGTATAAATTGATATTTTTAAATTTTGAGAGTAAAAAATGAGATTCAAGTGATCTTATACAAGTTAAGATTAGCCCCAAAAAATAACCCAATGTTGTTGTTAACAAGGATCGAGAACTAATTAAAATTTTGGGAGAATTATATTTAAACTTTTTGAGATTTGTCATTTAATCACTCAGATCTTCTGATATTTAAAATATTACATATAAATCCCTGAGGTTTGTATGCACGTTATACTTAGACCCATGCCGTCAATGTCTGTTAATAAATTACATCCATAACCGTTAAAGTTTATAGGGTGTAATTCTTAGACCCCTCAAGTTTAAAATGTTATACTTAAACCAAAAATATTTCAATCAAAAATAGAATATCAAATATTTTAAATTTTACAACCAAAATTCATATTCTATTATTAACTTTATTGAAATAAAATTAAAAATAAAAGTCTACTTTTTAAAAAAAATCATAATTAGTATATAATCATACTATTTATTGGAATTTAATGTAGTCATTTAAACGACCAAATTACCCCAATTAAAACTAAAATATATTATGTTCATTATAGTTTGACAAGCTTATCCAACTCAATAGCTTGTGTTGTTGAGTCAAATGAATGTGAACTAACACCTCTTTGAATGCTCCATTCGTTGCATGTTGCCTTCACCTATGGGTTCTTTGAATGCTCCATTCGTTGCATGTTGCCTTCACCTATGGGTTCCCAATCTACGATTCTTGGGGCAAAGCCTACTAATGACTCATACATAAAGGCGCGTCGAGCTAATAGAGCTAGAGCTACTTAGACCATTTGGTTGTTAAACGACCAAATTACCCCAAGTAAAGTTAAAGTATATTGTGTTCATTATAGTTTGACCCCATGTTTATTTTTTAGTTTTATTTCAATAGAAAGTATAATTATATACTAATTATGATTTTTTAAGAAAAAATTAGATTTTTATTTTTGATTTTATTTCAATAAATGACATAATAGAATATGAATTTTGGTTTGTAAAATTCGTGTTATGTTATGAATGACTTAAATTCCATGCTTGATTTTTTTTAGTTTTGTTCCGATAGATAGTATATTGTATACTAATTATGATTTTTTAAGAAAAATTTGACTTTTATTTTTAATTTTATTTCAATAAATGATACAATAGATAATGTATTTTAGTTATAAAATTTAAAATATTTTATATTATATATTTAATTAGAATATTTTTTGTCTAAGTATATCATTTTAAACTTAAGGGATGTAAATATTATACACTTACAAACTTTAAGGGCTTTGGATATAATTTATTAACGGATATACTAATAGATATTTGACGGCAGAGGTCTAAAGGTTACGTGTGTATAAATCTTAGGGAGTTTGTGTGTAATATTTTAAATTTTAGGGGATTTAAATGATTAAGTGACAAATCTCAAGGGTCTGAGTGTAATTCTCCCTAAAACATTTTGAGGCAAAATCCGTTGTTTCAATTTTGGGTTGTTTCCTAAAACATAAGTTTTTTGTTCCCATTTTCTTAGCTTGTTTCCAAGACAATGTAGATGAAACAAAAACAAAAATAATTACCAAATACATTTTTGTTTGTTTTTTTTTTTGGACAAAAACTCAAAACAAAAATATAAAACAACAAATAAACAACCCCAATTTTTTTTAGGCGATATAACATTTTGAGGATTCATTTTGCGTAGGAACAATAAAATTTGAGATAATCTGTAATATTAATGGGTAGTTTGGTTGGTTTTTTGGGAGGGGTTTGAATTGACTTGTTCAAACCCTTCCAAACCAAATAATGGGATTCAACATTCAATGTCGTTTATACCCTTGTTTGGTATGTGCACGGATGTATGACTATTATGATAATATATTTGTATATAAATGACTATTGTGCCCCTTAACCAATTTAATTCAAATCCATGTTTGTTTACGTACATGGGTTTTATGGGGGTATAAATGTCATTTTGTATTGTAAACCCATTAACCCCCATGTGAAACCCCCCTCCCCCCCCCCCCCATCAGGTTTCATGAAACCCACGAACTTAGGTTTAAATTGCGGGCTGAGTTTAGTAAATTGGGTTACAAATGTAGATGTCAAACATGGGTTTCTTGGGTTTGTGTACTTTTATTCCTCAACCCATCTTCCAAATCCTCCCTTGTCTCACATACCAAACAGGCCCTAATAGTTTGAGACAAATCGAGATAGTATCGTACGTCGGATGATATTTTTTTTTTATCATGAAACGATCTTAATCATTTTTGTCTTTGAATTCAAAATTTGTTATATTTTATTATATAAACTAGTAATTGTTTATATCTGAAGACACTATTTAACAAACAAAAAAATTACAAACAAGCTTGAAGACAATATATAACTCAAAATATAGTCAATCAATCAAACCACCTAAAACTACCTTCAACTATTCAATCCAATATGTTTCATAATATTTGGTAAATCATAATAATTAAAATTAGAAAAATATTTAAAATCAGAATGCTTGGTACATCATAATATTTTTTTTAAAAATGACATCTAATATTGGATCTAGAAGATGGATAGATGTACAAAATTGAATAAAAGAGAAGAGGATATTACATTAGTCACAAAAATAAAATACCAACCAAATGCAAATTGAAATTCATTCCAAACTCTCACAAAACATTAGATTTTTTTTTTTTTGGTCAAGACAAAACATTAGATTTATAAGAGTATTTAACTCAGTTTTTGATGTAGCGAATATCCATTAGTTAACATAGTTATGTTAAATCCATATCAAGAACGTATGAAACAAAAAAGAAAGTAAAGCTGAGACCTTGGCCTGATATTTAATCAAAGTCCAACACACAAATTTGAGTTTTTTAATCTGAAACTAAGCATGATCACATGTGAAAATATTGAGAAAAAATCCAAATTGAATTTGATGGAAACTTATCATCTTTTTAGTGCTTGTTTTGAATTAATTGCTTCATCTAGGTGTGTGAGTTTGACAAATATATCATCTTTTTGGTTTGTCAACTTAGTACAACTACAAAAGCTCTTTGTTTTTTGGGTTTAGAGAGTAGGTTTATATGGCCCTAGAGTTTCCACTTATTGAAATTATTTACCATATTGGAAATGACATGAATTCTACAGCTGAGGCTTTACTTGACCAAGATTGATGCTGTAAAACCCTGGTAAATTTGATTTTTTTACGAAAAAGGGCAAAACAGTAATTTGTCACTATAGTGCGGGTTGAAAGTTCATATTTTTCTAGATCTCATATAATGAAACGGACCTCACCGTTGGATTCTTCTCGCGAAATTTAGTTACCCGTCAAATTTCATCAAATTCTGAAATAGTCAATTTTTCACGTTTTACGAGGCGGTTGAGTCTCGGGTGACTCAAATACAAGATTTTTAATAAAATTTTGAAAGCTGGAAAATAAATTGAGGCAAGTTAAAATAAAAAAATATTTTGAATTTAAATTAGGACGAAATTTAATCGTTTCGGGGCGAAAAATGACCTGAGAAAAAAAGGGCCGTGTAGCGCATTATGGGCCAAGTATTCTAAGGATATAAATAGGAGGAAAAATCTGATTTTCTCCCCCATTTGTGCTCAACTGGTTGAACGATAGCAAAAGAGAGAGAAAGAGGGAGAAACAAGGGTTCTCAAGCTCTCCTTGCGATCTAGGGCCAAGTTTTGCTCGAATCAACTCGAGTCAAGAGGAAAAGTTGTTTCTCTCGTCGAGAGCTACGCAACCACACCAAAAACGACGAGTTTCACCAAAGGTTCTAAGGACGGGATTTTGGAAAAGTGGGGATTCAAGCTTGCTTTGAATTCTTAAATTTATGAGATTTCGATGCTTAATAATGTGTTTAGTTCTTTCACATTATGGTTTCAGTGGAGCTAGTTATGGTGGGTTGGGTTTCAAAACCTTTTAATTTAAGAGGTGTGTTTTTTTGTCCTTTCGATGTTGCTTGGTGTTTAGGTTTATCATGGTGATTTTGGAGAAGATAAATTTAAGTTGGTGCGAATGGATACGTACATGATCACCCATTTTTATGCTATAACCCCAACACCTTCACCCTGTTTTGTTTTTATGCACACGCCGACTCACAAACTTCATATTGTTTTCACAAACATGCACACACTGACTCACAAAGTTCATAAAGTGTTGTTTAATTGTTTGGTTACTAATCCTAAATTGGGTTCACATGAATGTGTAAGCCTATGTTAGTGTCTTGAAAGTGTTCTATTTTTTTTTTGGTATTAAGATACCTTTTGAAAATATTATGTGCATCACCTCTTAAATATGGTTGATGCAAATTTTAGACTATTTCTTTTGTCATGTATTTTTTGTTTGTTGATGCATGCTTTGTCTTTCCTTAATAAATACATTTTAATTTGAACGAATATTTTGTAGTTTGGACTAATTTATTACATTTGGGCTTTTGTAAATTGTTTGTTTAAAGAGTTGAAGACTTCTTGAATCTTTAATGTATTTTACAAATGTTAACCATGATATTTTTGCATTAAAATTCCATAAGGAGTACATTTTAACTTTTATCGATAATTCTTTTGTTAAGTCACTGAGCAAAAGATTTCCCCATTGTTGCTCAGAGCATGGTTTTGTTTGATGCTGAAAAATGAAGGTGATCTCCCTAGCAGATTGTTAAAGCTAGGTTCTGGGTAATTTATATTACTAATAAGTCATGTAGATCCTCAATTTGTTTTGGAGTATTGAAGGCTTCTTTAGATTATTGTTCGAAATTGAAATATTTGTGTATGATGTTTGATTCAACAATTTCTGTTGTGGCATATCGAATGAGAAAATGAAACGATTTTATTGTTCGATTGTTTTGTCGTATGGAGTGGTGCTTTTTTTTTTTAGCAATGGTCATTTTTTACTTTATTTTTTTTTATTTTACCGTGCCTTCGAGCACAAATAATAATTAATTTATGTTTATTTTAATTAATTTTTTTTTCAATCCGATTAAATATAGATCACCCGCACCACCGAAGAAGTTTGAGTATTCATTCAACTGGCCTTAATAAGTCCAGCCGAAATATTTGATTTGAGAGTGGTCCACATGCAATATGACTCCGATTCCATCTCACTTTCAGTCCTAGTCTCTATAATTGTCGTCCAATTACACACGAAAACCATTCCGTACTCACTTGCACACCAAGTAATAACAAAGGTACTCGCCGCTTTACCATTGCTCAGTAGTCAACTAAGTATTAATGTGATTTAAATCGTGGGTTGTAATTTAAAATTTTTTATAGGTACTTATTTAGAAAATATAAAATAATAAAATTATACACTATAATTTTTTATTAAATAAAAATTAAAGATACAATACCAAAAAAAAATTATTTTGGTACCATAATCTGACCTTTAACATCTATTAATTATATTAGCTGATCTAGATAATTTACCTGATTTTTGTTAGTTTATTAATATCAAGATGGTTCCAAAATATTCTTTTTAAATAATAAAAAACTTATTTCTCTATTTTTTTGTTTATACGACAAAGGAAAAGTAGGAAAATTTAAAAAATATAAGTTAATTACCATTATATTTCTTTCTGATGATGGATACTGTAGTTTATTTTATTGAAATGAAAATTAATTTATTAAATGTACGTAAGTTAGCTCGGCGATCAAATAAAAAGTGGGATATAAGCTCATGCGTCCTAAATTTGAATTTTTTTTCTAAGTATATAAAACCTGAGTTTAATCATTACATGTCGAGCTCAAAAGGGTTGGATTTAGATTTTTCTAGTGTAATTTTTTCAAATTTACTTAGTAATCCCAATTGAGTTCATAATATATAATCTTTTATTGAGATAATCAAGAGACTGTATAATTTTTTATTTTTTATTTTTATTGTGAACGGGAGAGACAGTATAGTTGAAGAATTCCAAGTACCAAAAAAATACGTTAAAAAAATTTAGTTATTAAAAATTTAAATACTTTCATAAAATTAGTTTAAGAATGAATTTGTAAATTCAGATATTTTGAGTTTGACTATCATTAATGACTCCCAAGATTAGTGTTATCAGACTTGAACCAGACCAACCGATTAGATCGGTTGAACCGTGAACCGAAACCTCGTTAGTTAAGTGGTGTTTGATAAAACTGAAAATTGAATGTTGAATTTTTTAATTCGCAGACTGTTTTGTATCAACTGAAATTTAAGTATTTAATTAAATTAAAATAAATATAAGGAGCTGAAGTTTGAAAATTATTATTACTCTAATTTTTATTTTTTTTTACTATCTCTCTACAACTATCTTATTTCTACCATTACCATGGTGGTGGTGGTGGTGGTGACAGTGATGGCAACGATACGGTGGTGGTGGTGGTGGTGACATAATGGTAATGGTGGTGGTGGTGGTGATAGTGTTGGTGGTGGTGGCGGCGGTAACACAATGATGGTGGTAGGTATTGAAAAGTTAAGAGTGTAAAATGCATTGAGGGTATTTGTTTATTATGATGAATTGATAAAATCCTTACAGACTAACATTTCTCAGTATTAAGGGACAAGTAAGCGACTTGTTATTTAAAATCTTAGCATATTTTTAAAAAGTATTTAAAATATTAAGTGGTATGAGTTATAAGTTATCAAACAGACACGTAAAGAAACAAACTGTTTAAAAATCGCTAAAATCGCATAGGGATGTCAATGGACCGAAATGGGGGCAGGGGTATAATCTTCATCCCCGTACCCGCTTAAAAAACATTCGTCCATCTTCGGTCCACCCCCATTAATGGGTATAATTTTCATCTTCATCCCCATCCGTGGGTAAATTTATAATTCCCGTCCCCGCTTCCCCCGTTGCCACCCAAGTCCAAGCCCACGTCTAAGTTCAAGTTCAAGCCAGCATAATCCAAAATTTTAAATAAATCTAACATTTTAAATAATTCAACAACATTTTAAATAATTCAACAACATTTTAAATAATCTAACATAATCTAAAACAACATAATATAACATAACATATTCGAACAAAACACAAACAACAAATGTTCATAATACTACTTAAATTTGATATAATTCAACATTACACAACATAACACAAATAACATAGTGGGTAGTAGAATCATCTCAATCAATTCCTAACACCAGCTTCACACCAACTCAATCATCTCTTAACATCATCGGTGGTGGTAGAATTTACTTCTTCAACATCATTTTCCTATATCATTAAAAGAAAAAAAAAATAGATTCTTCCAAAGAGAAATTTTCAACTAAAAAAAGATATACCTCATCATCAATATCGAGATCCTCCAATAATGTGTAGCTCTTCAAGTCCGTCGAAGTAGATGAACCTAAAAAAAAAAAATAATGTATTAGTCATACTTTACCCGCCTAAAAAAATTAGGATACACATATAAATNCATGAACCTAAAAAAAAAAAAAAAGTGTATTAGTCATACTTTACCCGCCTAAAAAAATTATGATACACATATAAATAATATTTTATTACCTCGTTCTTCAGCACATAACCAACTTTGAAAATACATTAAAGCCTCTACTATAGTTAGAAGAAGTCTATTGCAATGTGGACTGATCACCCTCCCACTTGTGCTAAAAGCAGATTCCGAGACAACGGTAGAAACAGCAATAACAAAAAGATCTTTAGCAATCAATTGAAGCAGGGGATACTTGGGACCACTTGTCTTCCAAAAAGATAATATATCAAAATCTGAACTTCTTAGCATCATACCATCTTCTAAATAACGATCCAACTCAGACCTCCCATATGCTTTTGTTATGACTCTTGTTTGTATAAACTTATCAAAATCAGAGAGATCATTAATTAATGGACATTTGGAATCAATATCTGATTTAAGAAGAGGAGGAGAAGGAGAAAGTTGTGGTTCATAATCACTTCCTTGCCTTACTTTATATTCGCGTACCAATTCCATGCAAAACTCCTTAATCTTCTTCACTTCATTTAAAACTTTCACACCTCCATACATTTTCTCATAGTAATACTCCAAAATTCTCAACTTATACCGTGGATCTAAAACAGTAGCTATTCCCAAAACACCATCAATCACACTTCAATATTTGTTAAACTTTTCCAACATATTCATGGCCATATTTTTTATCACGTCTTTGAGACTTTGAAACCACTTAGATATTTCTACTTTTATCCCACAAATAGTTGGAAAATATACATTGGCAGTAAGATACTTTGTACATGAAACCAATTTTGTTGCGGTAAGAAACAATTCCAATTTTTCACAAATCTCTCTTGCCACCTCCCAATCATCTTCAGTCGGACAAATCTTGTAATGCGAATCTCAATATTTCAAACAAGCAAACACATCTCTATAAATCAAACTAATTTGAAGCAAGAGAAAAATAAAGTTTCATCGAGTCTTAACATCAAAAGCAAACTTCTTGTTACTTGGAGTATGTATCTGATGAGTTGCCTTCTTCAAATTTTTGCACTCTCTTGGGAGATGTTATTCAATAAGCAACACTATCACGAATTCTTTCAATACCATCTTGAACAATTAAGTTGAGAATATGTGCACAACAACGCATATAGAACAACCGACCATGCAATATTAGTGAACCAAATGGAAGTTTATCCAACAAAATAGTCACAATTACATCATTAGTGGTACAATTATCCACAGTCAATGTGATCAACTTTCTATCAAGATTCTAATCGAAAAACCAATCCATCAAACACTCCACAAGCACTTCCTTGGTATATGGATAAGGCACGTATAAAAATCTAAAGATAAAAAATAACACATGTTAATAGAAGATCATTAGTACTCTATAATAAATAACACATGCTAATGAAAGATCATTAGTACCTTATAATCCGACTTTACAATGTCCAAAAATTGTCAATAAAGTGTGTGGTGATTGCCATATATCCCTTTCTTTGATTGTTTGAGGACCACATGTCCATAGTAATAGCAACTCTACTTTTTGTCTTTTCCAACAATTTCATTGTCTTCTCCTTTTCGGCTTTGTAAATTTGAAGGATATTATTTCTAAGATTGTTCCGGAATATCATTTTGAACATTGGTTGAAGAGTGTGGCAATATTTTTGAAATCCGTGATGCTCAACCATACTAAAAGGGTATTCATGCAATATAATTATATTGGCAAAATCCCTTCTCCCCGTCTCTTGAACAAATCGTCAGTTCTCCAGTGTTTTCTCAATATCCTTCTTTAATTGGTTTGATACCACTAAATATTGTTTCAAATTTTTATATTTCTTCCTCGGACAACTTTTAAGATAGTCATGCAAGTGGGGTAGTTCCATTCTTAGCACCACCAACAAGCAATTTCTTACATTCATTGCACCCAGCCTTTAACTTCCCATCAATTGTTTTCCTCTTGAAATGATTTCATACAATTTATTTATGCTTATCTGTTTCACCAAGAGTCATTGGAGTTGAGTTAGTAGATTGATTTTCATCAATAGAGATTGAAAGTTGGTTGCTTTCACCCAGTGTTGCAGAAGTTTGAGGAGTTGAAATATTATTTTTCACTTCTTCTCCTTTCATTCCTACTTAATCAACCAAGCAATATAAATAATCAAACAAAAATGAGCATGCAAAGCAATCTAGCAATTAAATAGCATACCGATTTCTGCATGAAAGGGGAAGAACAGATAGAGGAGATCCAGCAGCCTCAAGATACAAGCAACCTATAGGCAGGTTATAATGAAAAAGTGTCTGCGCTAATACATGGGTGAAAGTACAAAAGAACATGAAAAACAAAAAGATGTGAAACATACAAAGTTGTTGAGGCCAGGAAAAGGGTCCAGAACAGGCTGTATCAAGAGGAGACTAAAAAACCTACACTGAAGGAGAGTATTGTCGTAAAGGCTAAACAATGGAGAAGGAAGACAGCAGGACACCAATACACTTGAAAGAATGATCTTAAGTGGTAAACATCTAACTTAGTAGAATTTAATTACGGCTCAGCACAATATTTCTTACGAATGTCCTTCTGTGGATCATCAAATGGTAGGTAAACTCAAGAAGCAAAGAGGGAATAAAGATAATTCTAAGAAAACAAGAGCCAGATTTAAATTCCAAAATTAACTATCAAAATTGGTCCATTGCCATCCTAGATGTGAGCAAAATAAAATTCAAAACTGATGCACATTTTGATCATTTTATATACCAGATCCAACAAGAACGTATGGAGACACTTAATTAAACCAAGAGAAGTCAGTCACAAGCTCAAACCATTACAGACCANTACCAGATCCAACAAGAACGTACGGAGACACTTAATTAAACCAAGAGAAGTCAGTCACAAGCTCAAACCATTACAGACCAAACAGGCACACCACAATGAAGCATCAAAGACATGAATTGTATATAAACATGTCTATCCGTGTTTAAATGAAACATTCCAGTGGAAAATATTCATTTGATCTTCACCTACCACACCAATGTCCGAAAAATCGGTAAAATGTGTAAAGGAGGAAGGCCCAAATCAGCGATCAGTGATGTTCTCGAGCAGAGAATAAGTGGAGGCGGGTGGCTGATACTTGATAGAATAAGTTAGGGCTATTGCTTTTAACTGAGAGTATATATATATAACGGGTAACGGGGATTGGGCGAAAGTAAGGATAAGTCCATCCCCGCACGGGTTTATATAAGCATCCCCGTATACGTCCATCTTTAGTCCAAACAGAACAGATTTTGACGAATACGCGTTTTTTTTCGGTCCACTATCATCCATAATTAGAATGTTAGGCTGCATTCTTTTTTGACTGGAAACCCAGAGCATTCTAGGCTGCATCAAAGGCCCACGACCTATTTATGAAGTGGACTGGGCCAGCTTGTGATCCGATGGACCACTCGATTTGTTGGACCAGGACAATCCCCAAATATCTTCTCACTCCTAGGCAACATTCACTTCANAAGGCCCACGACCTATTTATGAAGTGGACTGGGCCAGCTTGTGATCCGATGGACCACTCGATTTGTTGGACCAGGACAATCCCCAAATATCTTCTCACTCCTAGGCAACTTTCACTTCAATCTATCCATCTCTCTCTCTCACACACACACTCAATTACGCCCCAACCATTAGGCCATTGCCTAGGCCCGCAAATGAGAAAAAAAAAAAAAAATTAGCCCCCAAAAATAAAATAAACAATGAGATATAATTAAAATTTTAGAATATAATTTAATTACTCAATATATTTTAATCATTGAATTAATAGTGAGTGCTAGCTTTAAACAAAATTTACTATTTTATCTAATGTACTTGGTCCTCAAATTAAGTGCAAGTAGCATTATTGTAAAATTTTTAAAACCTCTTTCAAAAAAATTTATGGCCTATAGCTCAACTTATTTTTTTATCTCACTCGATATTTATATTATACTAGTTGATGCTCATGTGGCCTATAACAATTCATATTAGCGATTTTTGTAGTTTTTTTTTCTTCATAAAAAAAATTGTATGTTGTTGACGGGAAGAATTGACATTGCATCTGAAAGGGGAAATTTGTCAAAATCCCATTAAACAAGTGCAAGGCAGCAAAGTCCAATGCACTTATTGACCAAAAAACATTGTAAATGCATAGGAAGCAAATAGTAACAAGGCTATTTGTCCACTTACCAAGAAAAAAGAAAAAAGAAAAAAAAGGTTATTTGTCCACTACAGAAACACTTGTCCAAACTCATTAACCAGAGGAAATCAATAATTATATTAGTATTGTATTATCAATGGACTAATAGGTTCCAAATCAATGCCATTTTTTTTTTATTTCTTGAAATATTTGGAACTTTTACGGATGGCAATTGTAAGCACAATGATTGGAACTTTTTCAAAGACCTGCCCTTCCATTTGTTAAACTGTTATTGTACCCATAGAAGCCATGGAATCTGTTGTAAGGATATTCCACAATAGCTCTTGAATGAAGTCCAGGTTTTCTGCGAATAAGAACAATGGCAGGAAAAAATTTTAAAAGTTGTATTGCCATATTGTTATTTTTAAAAGAACAATGAAATAAGTTTGTACTAAATGTATTTTAAATTGGTCTAACAAAAAGAGTTCAAGGGATCTAATTAATTTCATTGACTTGCACAATCACGTAATCATAATCTTTTCTTTGGACAAAGAGTTCCACTACAATTCAAACATATGTTCCCAAAATAAATGCTACCAAAGAAAGAATAAAATTAATTTTAACAGTGCAGCAAATCAAACATATGGCCCTACGAACGCCCTAAAACCCATCCTGGACGGTATTACAAATTAAAAATTATTTACATCATGAGAACAACTAAATAATTCATCCATAAACTTAGGAGCGGAATAAACAAAAAATTATATTATACATGATCGTAAATAAATTTCCTAGTTTAGCACAAAAATAAACTATAACTCTAGACGTTCACCTCGGGATCCACGAACCCGTCTAGTAGAGCTTCCAAATGTGTTGGTTCCTCAATTCCCAAATCTTCCTCTAGTACATAATCTGAAAAATATAGTTTGTAAGGGGGTGAGCACTAAGCTCTGTAGTAACATTCCTCCCCAAACTCGAACAAGGTTTAGAAAAGCATATAAAAATGGTCGATCACCTTTCACAAATAACATATATGAATTTCGAAAAAAAACCAGGACATTTAAACAGATCTCAAGTTTAAGCAACAATAATAATTTAATGCATAAGTGAAACCAATATACAACTAATAATTCATTCCACCATAAACCGTTCCTCCCAAGTTCTTGCGGAATCCCAAACTTTCCAAAATTCTTGTAGAAACTATATCTGGTACAATGAACAATAACCCACCACTGTATTCGTATCTCTGGTATGAAGTTAGACCTCACATGGATACCATCGAAAATATTATGACCCATGTACAATCCACACAAATCCTCGCAAAGATATTCAACTTTTAGGAAGGGCGTATACCAACACCATGGCAGTGACGTATCCAACCAAAGAGTAATATACTAACCCTTTTTTCACAGTAACCCGTAAGCGATAATGGTTTAGTCCTCGTAAGACACTAACCTCATTACGAGTGGTAAGAAAAGTTTTAACCCACACGGAGTAAGAAGACGTCTACACACTCCAANCAGTAACCCGTAAGCGATAATAGTTTAGTTCTCGCAAGACACTAACCTCATTACGAGTGGTAAGAAAAGTTTTAACCCGCACGAAATAAAAAG
Organism: Ilex paraguariensis; assembly: GCA_963454935.2. Lineage (NCBI taxonomy): Eukaryota > Viridiplantae > Streptophyta > Magnoliopsida > Aquifoliales > Aquifoliaceae > Ilex > Ilex paraguariensis. Next base: position 89,539 of record CAUOFW020005258.1, read on the forward strand.
ACGTCTACACACTCCAAGATACCTGGTCAATAATAGCCCATGTTTATCTAACAACCACACATGAGATACAATACCAACAATTTCCTCAAATAACAACAATTCCATAAATCTCCAATTTCACATGTAGTGTTTCAATAAAACAATTGAAGAAAATGCAAGAGATCATCATCAATATCATATTTTTTACTTAACACCAAGCACTAAAGTTTCAAAGTCAAGAATAAAAGAAAAATCAAAAAGAAAGTCCATCTCTTTTGAAAATTAGGGTTTTATATNTTTTTTTACTCAACACCAAGCACTAAAGTTTCAAAGTCAAGAACAAAAGAAAAATCAAGAAGAAAGTCCATCTCTTTTGAAAACTAGGGTTTTATATCAAAAAAATGAGATTTCATGGGTATTCAACCCTAACTTGTGTAAAACATGGTAATAATTGCAAAAAGACTAAGAAAACATGATTTCATAGCAAATATATAAGATTTAGAGTTAAAGAATACATATATATTAGCTCTAGCATCAATGGACAAGAATGGAAGAAAACCCCCTACCTTGCTTCCTTAGTTTTGAGCGAAGAAGATGAAGATTTGATCTTTCCAAAACTTCAATCACCCTTTAATCCTTTGTTTTTCCCTTTCTTTCTTCCTCTCTAAGCTTTTCTAGGGTTAGAAGTGTTAAAATGGGACTTAGGGAGGTGTCCTTAGGTATTTATAGTGGAAGAAATGGTGTCTTGTGCGTAATTTTTAGAATCAGAATTCGTAACTGACGTTCGAACGTCCTTAACTCCCAGTACTTTGATTTTTCCATCAGACAAAAAGTATTGGAACGCACTGTTGTTCGAACATCATGAACGTTCGAACATCATTCCTGTTTCTGCTGGAACTTCCAGTGCAGTTTTTGCCTATTTAGAGGTTAATTTGGAAAATTTACATGAAATAAACTTTTGTAGCTCTAGAAGTCAACTATATACTGTCAAAATTTCAGATCAAACGGACATCAGGATAAAGAGTTATGATCCAATTATTAGGAAGTGTCCAAAATCTTTTTTACCCAAATTCTCTCTAAAGTGTGCTTTCATTCCGGAATACTTCCAAAATTCTGCAACATATACCCTATTACCTCAACTAACCTTTTTATTTCTACTCTTACAATATAAATAGTTCATGCATACATCATTACATATATTAGCATTTCAAAAATATAATTACGTGGTTATATCAAGATACGAATGTGGGGATTTACACATATCAAAGACATACAAAATTCAGTTTCAATCTCACAGCAGAACTTATTACTGTATTATTCAATTTCTACTATATATAATGAATTAAAGCCCAAGCGTTTGAAGTGAGGAATGATTCCAAGTTTCAATTTAATCCCTGCAAAATGTTAAATGTCATGTTCAAACCGAGCACTTGAGAAGGTAAGAGGACTGAAGTTCTTACCCTTAATGCAAGACAAGGTCGCTCTGATGTATCACTGTCGAGCACTTACTGAATGGGCACACAAACACAAGGAGAGAGAAGTCTTCTTCTTTTTTTGTTTTTTCCCAGAACTTGCTCGTGCAGATTTTGAATTCTATAACTACGATTGGAAACATGAACTTTGATTAGAGGAAGAATTTAAAATTGATGAATACGCAATAAAAATGTAGAAATCCATTACAATGCAGTTGAAACAACAAAAAAGGGAACTCATGAACAACCTAGCAAAAAATGATACTTCACACAAACCAGTGATCACCCTGACTATCCCAACCAATTTCTCCAACAGTTCCTAACAACAATGAAAGCCAAAAATCTAATACGACTCGAATACTATACCCACACAAATAAGAACCCACATGAAATGATTCCCCTTGGAGAAAAACAACGTATGAAACCAAACAAATTCCTAAATTTCACATTACAAGCAGTTGTATTATTAAAATGATCAACCAAGGCAAAAAGATACTCTTTATATCTATCTCCTCAAAGCTTCATATTGCTAGAATTTTCATAGCATGTAACACAACCATAACATCAATTGGGAAAATCAACTTCTTAATCACCCTGTTCTATATGTGTAAAAATGAGGAAACAAAACACTTGCTCTAAGAGGTTATTAGCAAAGTTTAATCAACCAATCTAAATATGATCAGACAAATTATGAGAAAGTGTGGAAGGGTAACCAATGATGCAATCATAATAGGTCGGCTGGCCGTGATTTATTTGATCTCAAGAAAACAAAAAAGTTCTATAGTTGTTACCCTTGATGATTAGTTGCTGACTTGATAAGGGCCATCCTATTGGCATCCATTAGAACTGGAGATGTCTCTGAATCCATTGAATGAGGATGTTTCATATGCTCCTCGTACATTTTCATGGCCAATACACTGGCTGATGGCTGCCCCATCATTCCTTCAGAGTTCATAGCATTCATAGGACCACCAAGTGAAGGATGATTAGGATCCTTTTTTGCAACTGAGTATTGCGTTGCTGCATAAGTTGCAATTGCTGCATTTGCAGCTGTTGTTGATGCTCCCTTGCATTCACATGTTGTGTCTGATAGTAAATTATAAAACCAAAAAGAAAGTTGCCATAGATTAACTTCATCTCACTAAGAAAGGAAGGGGAAGGGGGGGAGAGAAGTCCTCATATAAGACACTAATCCACGAATAGCCCAAAAAATCTGAAGCTTAGAGGGACCTCTATGTAAGCTGCAGTAGCCTCAAAATGTTTCTCATTTGTCCTAGCAGTGAAGATGTCCCAAAAGACGGACTACCAATCAAAGAGAAATCCGCCAGGTGCATCAATAGATGAAAATTCAAACTAAAGGTTTTGACGGAATGTATTAAACCACAAAAAAGGCAAAACATTCAAGAAAACTATAACATTCAAAAGATGAGTTCAAAAATATTCATTGCTTCATAAAAGTTTGTAATACAAAAATTTAAACCTTGCCAACTGCAAGTTTAAAACCAAAATAGTAGCAATATCCTGCTTCTTAACATATGTAAAGCCATTAAACAGAGGCAAAACAAATCATGCTCACACAGGAGTAAAATGGNAGGAAGAATCTGACTATCCATCTGGTATTTGCCTTCAGTAGCATCAGTAGGCTCTACATATTGCATACAACCAAAGCCATGCGGCTCCCTGCACCAATAAGAACATTGGAATCACAAACAGAGTATAATAACTTGCATACATCCATAGCCACTTGCCCACGCATATACATAAACCAATTCTTCCAAATGGTCATCGCGAGTGTTGTCCTCATTCCAAAGGAAAAAGGAAGATCAAGATAATCACAAATATTCTGCTCGCACTCCATAAAAATTTAAATAAAGCAATTGCATGGCTGCTAACCTTGCATGAGCCATGGTTTTAATGTGAGTTGAAATTCTTCAAGACTTGAACTTCTTCACAATGTATTCATTCATACCCAACTTACTTCTATCTTCTTGTACATTTTGATCACCTTGAACTTCTACTCTTATTACTTGATTGGTGTCTTCAACACTTTCAATAGCAACAACCAAACTCCCATTAAATTTTTGTATATAATAAACAAAGATGCCCGCCACCATACAACCGGATAGGGGCGGAGCCAGACATGTTTTGTAGTGGGGGCAACCTAAACCAAATGAATATTCAAACTCCAAATGTTCACAAAAATATAATAACATTAAAATGACGTCAATTAAAGACACTACTCGTATATACGAGCCATATACAAAAGGAGCTAACAAAAAAGGCCTACTATAAAGTTGTCGATAAGACCTAACAAGAAAAAAAAAATTAGCGCTCATATATCGAGTCTATACATGGAAAAATTCAAATTCTCAAACATCTAATAAATGTTCATAATTTTTCACCACAAGTTTTCATATTTTAAAAGCATTGAAGGATCATTTCATTATCAATGGAATTTGAAACTTCTTTCTCCATACGTGCAACCAAGCCCCAATAACACTCGAGAATTTAATAAAACACTTAAAAATAGCAAAGAATTTTTAACATGCAAATTCAATCCTCAATAACCAAAGAATTTAAACATACATTCAATCCAAGCAGATCGAACTCCTTTATGTCCTCCTCAACCTTCAATTTCCAACAAATATTGCAATTACAAA
>CAUOFW020005258.1:124467-164414 GCA_963454935.2 Ilex paraguariensis
TGGTTTAACTGTTGGGTCAAATAGTTGGACCAATCATATAATAAAAAAATATATATAATAATTATAAAACATAATAATTTAACTAAAAAATATAAAAAAATGTCTAAAATGCATACAATTTGCCATAAAATTTATGAAGTTAAATAAAAGAAACACATGTGTCAAATATCAAAATCAAAGTTCAACTTTAAAGATCTAATCTAAGGACATAACTGAACAATCACTCCAAGTTCAAACCCTAAACCATAATCTCTACTAAATTTTAAAGTTTACATAAGAACAAACTCATTTTGTCTGAGATCACTTACCTAATTTCAACAATTTTTAGACTCAGAATACCAAACCCAATAACTATGAAATATACTAGAGGGGAGAGAGAGAGAAAATCCTTTAGGTTTTATAGCGATAAAGAAAAATGGGGGACAAATAAGGCAAAAACCATTCTCTCAATCTTGAAGCAACAGTGGCAGCACCACCTTAAGCCACAGCGATAGCACCACCTTAACCATTCTCCATGAATGGAGGATTGAAACTCCCCACAAACATTATCATTGCTACCAAAACCTTCAATTGGGCAGTAATGTTCAACGTTGCAGGGGACTAATAGCATTTGAAAAATAGGCACGAAATCCAAACCTAAGATTATTTGGGTCCAAACAAAATCTATTAATACCGGATAAATCATCTCGTTCATTCCCAATATGCATTTTACAAAGATTTTTCGACAAACCCAATTCATCCAACCTATTTTCCTAGTCATCGGAGTTGTTGAAAACCAGAGAGTCTGAGTATGTAGCACTTGGTGTTTGATATATAATCTCATGAAACGGGGTTACAGATGGTGATGAAACGCCACTAGAAGTACCAAACCCACCAGAGCAAAAATCTAAACAAATAGGTGAAAGTTTCTCTCAATAGGACCTATCTCTACCTTAGTAGAAGCAACAGCGGCAACACCACCTTAAGCAAATTGCTGCGTAAAGCCCTCTAATGGGTTTCTGTAATTTGAGGAGAGAAAGGGGCTGGAGGGGTTTAGGGAGAGAGAGGAGATAGAGGGGGTGGAGGGCTCGTTGGTCGCCAGAGAGTGGAGTGGTGCTTCTACGATTTAGGGCAAAAGAATGGCCCAAATAAATGGGATTTAAGTCATTTATCTTCAAACCGTCCGATTTTTATAAACACGGGCAATTCACGATTTTTTATAAAAATTGACCAATTATTCGATTTTTAGCCGATTCTCTTCCTTATGTTGTCCGATTAGAGAACCGGACCGGTTAAGGCCCTGGGTCATGGTTGGACCGGTCCGACCGGACGATCTGGTCCAATTTTGATAACACTGATTCAGCCCCTTTATCCCCTCTCATCTGGACAAAGAAATCCCACCAAAACTTTGGGATTCATTTTCAATTGACAGGATACAAATCATATTTTACCATTTTACCCCCTGCCCAACACAAGAGTTAGGATTTTTTAACCACTTCTCCCCCTTTTGCACTGGTCCCCAACGAAGAACGGCACGAACTCCTCTCATTGGCAAGGTATGTTTTCTCTCTCTCTCTTTCTGAGACAGTATATATATATATATATTTTTTTTTTTATTATTATTATTCTTTTTTTTTTGGAGAATTTTTGGTGTATCAGTGGACTTGTGTTTGAATTGGTTGGCCCGGTGAATTACGACGATGCAATTGTGGTCTCTTTTCCAACGAGTAAGAGTACTTGTGAGAACAGATGTTTGAGTAATTGTTCATGTATTGGTTTATATCACCATGGAAGTAATAATCTTTGTAAGAATTTATTTGGATCTATCTTAAATCTTCAAAATCTCACTTCCAATAACACAATTCAGGATGATTTATACTTAAGAGTACAAAAGGGAAGTATCACAGAGAAGAACAAAGAGAAAACCTTGGTTTTGATTGGTACAATTTGTGGGTTTTTAGTGGTGTTGATGTTGGTGGTTGCAATTTTATTGGGTTGGAGGAAGATGAGGATCAAGAAAAGGAAGAGAGAAGAAAAGGAAGGTGTGTTTCCGGTGACAAGGCTTGAAAGACTTGGTGGTGGTGAGAGAGAATTTAGAGTAGAGGTGTGCATAATTGGGAACATTCAACATGTTAATCTTGTAAGATTAAGAGGGTTTTGTTCTGAGAATTCTCACAGGCTTCTTTATTGATGATTACATGCCTAGTGGTCCTTTGAGTGTGTATTTAAAGAAGGATGGTCAGAGTTTGAGTTGGGATGTTAGATTTCGGGTTGCAATGGGGACTGCCAGAGGCATTGCCTATTTTCATGAGGAGTGTATAAATTGTATCATACAAAGTGGTAACCAACGTTGATCAATTAATATGATCAAATGTCAAGCCAAAAAGGAGATAGGATTCAAGGGTAAAATGGTCAATTAATATCAAATGTATTAGATGTTTAATAAAAAAATGTAGTTTGTTCATATCCCAACCACAACATAATGCACTATCCAAAGCAGAAATTGGATAACCCAAATTATTTTTATCCCCCTACAAATCCGGCTTATTGGGATTTCATTTGACTGATTTGGAATTTCACTAGATTGATTTGGGATTTAAATCCAAGCCAGTCCAATCCATCCATGAGTTGCCAAACACCCTCGAAGAGGATACAGGCTCTGTAGATGTACCTCGGCGCCTCTCCTCCTCCTCAACTCTCTCCTTCTCTTTCTCTCTGTGGAAAGCGCTCGCATCTCTCTTTACAGATTATATGATGCAATCCGACGAAGGTGCCACCTCCATGGAACTTGAAAAAGTTCCATCTGAATCAAATCGTGTATCTTTTGCTTCAAAACCAAACTTTGCACCCTTGAAGGCTCACGAGATGTCCAACGGTCAAGTTCAATTCTAGAAAGTCTCTGTACCACAGCATCAATATACGCCTCTCAAGAAAGCGTGGATGGAAATTTACACTCCTATATACGAGCAGATGAAAATCGACATTTGTATGAATCTCAAGGCTCGCAAGGTTGAATTGAAGATCAAAATCAGACACACCTGACATCAGTAACCTCCAAAAATGTGATGATTTTGTGCACGCTTTCATGCTTGGATTCGACGTGATTGACATCGTTGCACTTCTCCGCATGTACAAACTCTATGTGGAGTCTTTTGAGATCAAAGATGTGAAAACCCTTCGAGGCGAGCACTTGTCTCGTGCCATTGGAAGATTATCTGGTAAAAGGGGTAAAACCAAGTTTGCAATTGAGAACTCTACGAAGACTCGGATTGTCATTACAGACACCAAAATACATATACTGGGGTCTTTTGCCAACATCAAAATTGCAAGAGATTCTCTCGATAGCCTTATCATTGGGTCCCCTGCTGGCAAGGTTTATTCAAAACTTAGAGCAGTTTCTGCTAGATTGGCAGAGAGATTTTGACAATGTTGAGCATTATACTACTTGATTGTACCTTGAGCTGAATTTTTAGTTGAAAAATATTGTTTTAAGAGGTAAAATTGCAGTGGTTATGTTTGTTCTCATGTGTTTGTCCAGTGAATGGTCTAATTTGCAGTTTGAAACTTGCCTATATGGCAAGACTAATTCCATGCCTATCAAAATATTTATCAAAAGATATTTTTACTAATTGAGTTCACACCTCCATATCACTCTTGAACCCCACCAACTCATTTGGAAAAAGTGCCTTTTTGTATGAATAACATTTTTTGTATGCAATTGTAGGTGCCTGCTGGATTTTTGCCTATAACTCATTGCTAATTACTCTTTCACAAGGGTGGGATCTCCAAAAGCTATAAGTTAGTTTCATAATTTGTTATGCCATTTGATTGGAATGCTTTTGAGACTATTTGTTATCAACTTAGGCATCTATTACTTGGGAGCGAGACAGGGATTGTCCTTAGATTGGTTTATTTTTAAAAAAAATAAAAACAAAATTTATTGCTAGTCCTAGAATTTGCACAGTATGAGGGTAAACCAATAGTCCACCTTTTTCTTATGAAAGAGATTCCCAAATTGAGACATGATTTAAAAAGAAAAAAAAACAAGAATCCATTAAAAAGGGGAAAAAAGAAGGGAAAATAGAAGAAAAGAAGGTCCTAGACTGTGATGAGTCAAGTAGAGTGAACATGTTCAATGGCATTATCGAATCCATCAAACTAGAATCTTGTATACAAGTTTACCAGAGGCGTTCCAATGTCTATAGCATAAAGCATTTGTGACGCCCCTAAAATCGGGGGTCTTCTTTATATCGTTGACCACCCGTCAACCCGTGGAAATACCCGTGATTGTCGCACAACTCGACATCACGTCAATAGCATCCTCTTAACCAACATTATTACTTATACGAGTAACCCGTGTACATTTTATCATTTAATCAAATCGTGGTACAATGTACCATATTCCATACTCCATTATAGTTCATTTACATCATTTGGAAGGAAAGACACATGACCAAAAAGCATGGCAANCATTATACTACTTGATTGTACCTTGAGCTGAATTTTTAGTTGAAAAATATTGTTTTAAGAGGTAAAATTGCAGTGGTTATGTTTGTTCTCATGTGTTTGTCCAGTGAATGGTCTAATTTGCAGTTTGAAACTTGCCTATATGGCAAGACTAATTCCATGCCTATCAAAATATTTATCAAAAGATATTTTTACTAATTGAGTTCACACCTCCATATCACTCTTGAACCCCACCAACTCATTTGGAAAAAGTGCCTTTTTGTATGAATAACATTTTTTGTATGCAATTGTAGGTGCCTGCTGGATTTTTGCCTATAACTCATTGCTAATTACTCTTTCACAAGGGTGGGATCTCCAAAAGCTATAAGTTAGTTTCATAATTTGTTATGCCATTTGATTGGAATGCTTTTGAGACTATTTGTTATCAACTTAGGCATCTATTACTTGGGAGCGAGACAGGGATTGTCCTTAGATTGGTTTCTTATTAAAAAAAATAAAAACAAAATTTATTGCTAGTCCTAGAATTTGCACAGTATGAGGGTAAACCAATAGTCCACCTTTTTCTTATGAAAGAGATTCCCAAATTGAGACATGATTTAAAAAGAAAAAAAAAACAAGAATCCATTAAAAAGGGGAAAAAAGAAGGGAAAATAGAAGAAAAGAAGGTCCTAGACTTTGATGAGTCAAGTAGAGTGAACATGTTCAATGGCATTATCGAATCCATCAAACTAGAATCTTGTATACAAGTTTACCAGAGGCGTTCCAATGTCTATAGCATAAAGCATTTGTGACGCCCCTAAAATCGGGGGTCTTCTTTATATCGTTGACCACCCGTCAACCCGTGGAAATACCCGTGATTGTCGCACAACTCGACATCACGTCAATAGCATCCTCTTAACCAACATTATTACTTATACGAGTAACCCGTGTACATTTTATCATTTAATCAAATCATGGTACAATGTACCATATTCCATACTCCATTATAGTTCATTTACATCATTTGGAAGGAAAGACACATGACCAAAAAACATGGCAAAACAGTTTTAAAATTTCAAATTTTTGGAAGTCCTACCGGTATGGCATACCGGTAGGGTGAGCTTACTGAAAAATCCCTACCAGTAGGGTTTGTCTTCTGGACAAAGTTGTATCGGTATGCCTTACCGGTACGAGTTGCCCACTAGACCTCGTCATACCGGTGCGCCCTACCGTATGCTTTGCTGACTTTTGCATGTTTCACATGTTTTGCATTTTCAACTCATTCCAAACCATATTACATCCATCCAACACATGTACAATAAAGATTTTCATTTAATACAAGGTCCATACACATTATATTACATTCATTTCAAAAAATTTACATATCAAAACTAAGTTTTCATAATACTTGTACAAAAACTCAAAATAGAGTCACATTCTGGCTTTCTTCATACTTGAGGCCCCGAGTGAGAGCCTTCCGCTAACATACCACCCGCACCTGAAATATTTTTCCCATAAAATGTGAGTCACGCTCAGTAGAATATTTTCTACAGAAGCTACTCCCTAACTTAGATGCACATGAAATGCTCATATGCAACACATAACACAAGCAACAACTATTTCAATCAAGATTTAGCCAGTCTAAGTTGGAATATAACATGTCATGCCATAATATGAGGTTGCACCCACTCATGCAACTCAACCCGAGCCCTCCTGACTCCTTTTCTCCTATGCAATGTCATGAGTATAAAAAATCGACTTTCCAAGCCCCGACATTGGCGTTACACGCCCAATGACTAATTAAAAATCTCCGGGTCTTTCTTGGGGTGGGTATTTATGGACTTACACCAACGGCACTCAACTGACACGGAATTTATGGACTTTCACCAACGGTTCCGCATATACCGACACACTTTATGAGCTCTTAGACCAACGGAGTGCGTNTCAATGACTAATTAAAAATCTCCGGGTCTTTCTTGGGGTGGATATTTATGGACTTACACCAACGACACTCAACTGACACGGAATTTATGGACTTCCACCAACGGTTCCGCATATACCGACACACTTTATGAGCTCTTAGACCAACGGAGTGCGTATCTGACCACCGGGTCTCTCACCCGAGTGATAGTCTAGCCCTTCTTGTTAACCCCGACCCAATTCTTTTTCCCATGCAACCATGCGACTCAATCGAATTTTCAATTCAACTTTCCCGAGCCCACCCATCGACCACTAAGTATGGTTGCTTGATCAAACCATGTACATACCCATACCCACACCCATGTCTCGTGCCCATGGATGCGATACCTCCGTGCAAATGCAATGTAATGCACTATTGTTATATCAATATCATGTCCATATGTAATGAATGCCACATGAGCAAAATTAACCATACATCTACATATTTCATGGTCAATTATATCATATGCATCTAATCACCAACTTTATCACAATGCTAACATATCAATAAACATACATCAACATTTTATTTCCAACAACATATCCCAAGCATGTTATTACATAACATATTTCAATAACATACTTCATTCACAAAGGCATAACATAAACACATAGCATGCCATATTTTATGGAATCACACAAATAATTTCCATATATTAATTCCCACCTTTTTTCAAGAAATTACTTTGAGTAATTTTTACATGCCCATTATAGGGTAGAATTTATTCTACCCCTTTCCAATGCCCATTTTATCAATTTCAATACAATAGGCAAGTGATATATATAACTCTATTAACCTACCCATTTCATTTTACACCCTAGGTTGTAAAATAACCAAAGTAGGAAGGAACCCTACATTTTGAAGCGTAAAACGACGTTGGGTTTGAACCCAAAATTGATATTATCCATATCCAATTCAAGCTTGAAAATATTTTAACCCCATCAAAATCTCAACAACACAAAATAAAATCCAACTGAGTCAAATCCAAACAAAGCATCATAACATTTATGCGTATAATTAAAGTGAGAACTTTCATCGAACAGTTGATGGGCTTACGTGATTTCATTAAGCAGTTGAGGATTTGGGACCGTGTGGTGATTCCATGTCGATGGCTCTTGGTTGTGTGACAGGGGGAGCTGAACAACGGGGAAAGTGGGCATAGGAGGCGGTGGAGTCGGGTGAATAGATGAACATAGTGAGGGGGACAGAGGGAGGCATACCTGCTCGCTAGTCGGTGGTTGTTGATTTAGGTTTAAAATTGCTCCCAAAAATAAGATCGATAGAGCAAGATCGAGTAGTGAAAAAGAGGAGAGAGAGGACTTACAAATTAACATAAGGAAGGAGAAGGGGGAGACCGACTGCCTTAGGCTAAACTTCGAGACTTTGATTGCCTAACCTGATTTCACTGGAGAAGAAAAGACTGAAGAGGTTTCGTTGATTTAGGGCTAAATTTGTTTGAGTTGAGTTGCCAGATCTGTCTAATTTAGCCACAAAGAGATGGAATGCTTGGAGCAGAGAAAGTGAGAGAACATATGTTGACCTCACCGGAGTCTTCAGAGCTGCCTGAAGATGTTGCTGAATCTGCTAGTCTAGGGTTGAAAGAGGGGAATCATGGGAGTCTCGGCCTCTGGAGCTGCCTCATGATGCTGGTCTACGTGAGAGAGAGGGGAGAGCTCTGCCTAATGACGTAAGAGAGAGAGTCAAGTATTTAAAGTAGACTATGAGAAAGAACTTTGGGCAGGAAAAAAATTTATGGAGTTAATGCCAACCGTTGAATCAGATTTAAACAAATTTAGAAATGATCTGAACCGCAAAAAATTAAAATTATTTTATTTATTTTTTAGGATTTGAATTATATTTTACTTTATTAAATAGATTAATCTGAATATTTTTTTTCAATTGAATAAAAAATTAAAAAAAGATCTCATATGCAAAATCGATACAAAATTACTGAATTAATTTTAGTGGAGTTTAATAATAATGGAGTAAGAATTATTAGACTCCCTAAATAAACAGATTTATACAAACTCAATGCAATATGATAATAATTCGTTAAATACAATTTATAAATGGTATGTATGCACATGGTATGAACCTGATTTATAATCATCGAACAGTTAGAAATGATTCAAGTGTGTGTCGAGCAATTTTGACACAACAGGATGCGACAGAACTCATTGTCGTCTGTCATACTCTCGTATCACGTGAAAATCATGAGCCCAAACCAAATTTTATGCAAGTGTACATGAGTTCAGGAAGTCCCATTTACCTACCGGTTCTGGTCCTTCCTGATGTTGTATTGATATTCCCTCCTTCAAAGGCCCATCTGGCCCGGATCGGCACAATCCCGTGGTATTTTCGTAGAAATATTAGTTATTCTCTATACTTGAAGGTACAGAGTAATAAAAAATTATAAATAATAAACATATCATATCCAAAAATAAATCACAAATATAGATGAAAGGTAAATAAATTTAAGTATTAGTTGTAGCGGGGTGAGAAGTGGTGGTGGTAGGAGACGGTGACGGTTGTGGTGGGAGGTAATGACTGTGGTGGTGGTGGCGGCAACGATGCAGTAATAGTGGTGGTGGTGGTGGGGGTGGCGGCGATGGTGGTGGCGACGGTGGTGGTAACAGCAGTGGTGGTAGAGGTAGTGGTCGAGCTGTTTCAAACATTATTTTTTTTTAAAGTACTTATGAGAAATAATTTATAGAAGTACTTTTAAAAAGTCACTTCAAACACACCCTTATAACCTATTTTTTCTATTAAATTTGGGGTGTTAATATTAGCTGTTAAATTAACTTTAAAGTAAAATTTAAAGCGATCTGAATCGCAAAAAACAAAAATCATTTTGTTTATCTTTTGAAATTTGAATTGTAAGTTATTTTATTATATTGTAGAAATATATACCGAACCTTACGATGCACGAGTTGTATTTATATAATTTCCCTTTCATATGGATCTCACCCTCTGTAACAACCACATTCTAATTCAACCCATCTCTACCGACCAAAAAAAAAAAATCGAGTGTAGCTGGCAATGTAGAAGAATTGAATTAGGAAAAACTATTATTAAAAATTTAATAGTTTTAAAATATAATAATTTTGTAATTCATCTCTTACAATTTGATATAGTTCGATTGTTTAATATGGAGGAATGATAAATAGATATTAGTTTTATTTATTTTTTTTGCACAGGCTCGGCCCAGGTACCCAAACAAATGATCCAGCCCCTGAATTTTCCGGACTGGACCAGCCGGGAGGCTCAATCATTTGAAAAACTTAGGGCTTGCATCGTGAGGATAATTTAGTAATTTTGCATATTGTCACCGTCTTAACGCCGTTATGTTCTTCAGAGCCCAGAGGGTTCCATAAAAGGAGGAGACTTGCACTCTTCATCCATGTTATCCAAACCCTAAAAATGGAGCTCTGCACAGCTCGAACCATCTCGAATCTTCCTCTCCACAGAACCTTCACTCAAAACCACACTCTTCTACGTTGGAAATCCTCTCTCCCTCTCAAGCAGGTCTCAATTTCTCGCACCAATCCAGGTCTCTACTCTCTTACCATATTCATCATATATGCTGTAAATCTACAAAACCCTAGGTATAAGAATTACTTGGGGTTTAGAGTCTGTAATAATCTGATTTGTTTTGTTTTGTTTTTTGCCTGCATAGATACGTACATTGTTATGAATGTATGAATCTGCTTTCAATTAATCCTGATTCTGTTATATCTCTCTGCGAAACGAATCTTGCTCTTGTATTACCACAGAGTTTTCATTTTTATTTTTGTGCTTTTTGGCTGTATAATTAATTGATTGTTTCGCGAATTTTCAATTTTGTTAGGGTTTTGAAGTGTTTTCAGTAGGTTTTAAGTATTGGAATGATGGTAATGATGCCCAACATAGTTGTCAAATTACGATTTATCTTGGGTGTACGTACTGGAAGAATGATTTTCTCCACGTGAGGAATTGCAACCTTGGAATGATGTAATGGCTTAAAGCATGGTTTGTTCCAGGCTTCCAGCTCCCTAGTATTGCATCTGTGGTAGTCCCATATGGCATTCAAGCTAATTGGTTTGGAATTCACAAGAATTTTATCCCTTTCGGATTATAAATTGTAATTGCATTATCTAACCAACCCCCCCTTTTGATGCCAGCCAGAACTTTCATCTCTCTGCTGGAAGAGCTGTGGAGGCAACATTTTTAACCTAAGAATAGGGAAACAAGAAGGATTTTGAAAACAATTTTCACTCTGTGACTTGTGCCTTTTGGTTTTCTATTCAGGATTGCTATATTACACCAATTCATCTCTAAGGTCGACAACCTCTGAGGAAACGTCAAGTGTAGAAGGCCTGTATGTTAAAGATGAACCTGATGTTGTGATAGCAAATGAGGGGATGACTACCTCTGAGGAAACACCGAGTGCAGCAGGCAAGTATGTTAAAGATGAACCCGATGATGTGATAGCAAATGAAGATGATCAACCTGTTGAAAAGAATGAGTATGTTGAAAGTGAAGTACCTAAGGAAGATTCTCCTGAGGAAGACCAAATGCAACCATTCGAGTTTCTGGAGAATCTCAGAATAAAGGTTAATATTTAATTCTTATAAAGTGTATTTTGTGCTAAATGTACTCCTAATGTGCACAACGAGTAACATAAAGTTGCGTACTGGACAAAGATTAGCATGAGGTTTTTTAGTGTTACCTTTATTAATTTTCTTTCAAATGAGCAAGCTTCGTATATGTGTGATACATGGAGTTTTATAAATGATGGTTGCTATGATGAATGCTAGAATTGTTTGAGAGTTAACAGATACTTAATGAAATGTTGACAATCATGTCAATCTGAGCGGTTACCTGAGCAACCAGATTTTCTTTTTTTCCTTCTTTTGTTCTCTTTAGTATTCTATTCTAGCTATCTTCCTTTTGCAATGATTTCACAATTTTATGACTTTCTTCCTTATTTTTTAAGGTATACGTTTCTTCCCAATTCTCAAATGATCCTGTATTATATTATTTATTTATTTCTGCACTTGTGAAATCCAGGCCTTGTTGATCAACTAAAGATCACAAGAAATATATATTCCATGTTGCCAATTGTTAGCTGTGGTATGAACATGAGCTGTGCCTCACTTGGTCAAGAGTTAAGACCAAAATGAGGGTTTGTGATTCACGTTTTATAATTGCTGGACTTAAAATGTATCACATAGTGATTATGGTACTTTAAACTTCTGCAGCATACTATTATTGTCATAATCTCCCTCTCTCTGCCCCCCTAAAAAAAGAAAAATTTGGTATCTCTGTAGTCAAGTTTGGCATTCAGTTTTTGTTATTTTGTTCTTCTATTCTATTACTTTTCTTCTGGGGTTCTCATTTTTATAAACTTTTTTTATTTTCAGGTTCCAATTTTCATTTGATATATATATTTATATTTTTTTTTGATGATTGATCTTCCTAAGTTTATGCAGTTTTCTTTGAATGCAAATAGAAAGTTTGTGTATATGCCTAATGAAATGTCGGAAGCTATGTTGATCCTGACTGATTGGCTGAGGAATAGGTTTTTTCCCCTTCATTAGTCATTTTTCACTGTCTTATTCTGATCATCTAATCTGTTCACCGAGTCATAGTTTCGTTGCTCAGTTTTGGATATTAGGACTTAGATGCATTTTATTGCATCTTATATTTATTCTATATTGTGTTTCCATTATAGAGTTATTATCTCTCTTCATCTTTTATTTTTACATGTTTCGAATGAGCATGATTTATATGTTTGTGATATGGGGTACTTTATAAATGATGGTTGCTGTGATGAATGCTAGAATTATTGAGAGTTCATGGAAGCTTAATGAAATGTTGACAATCATGTCGATCGTGAGCGGTTACCTGAGCAACCTGATTTTTTCTGGCCTTTCACTAGTCCTCTTTCTGTATTCTATTCTGACTGTCTTCTGTTTGCCTTGATTCCACAACTTCATGTCTTTCTTCCTTAATTTTTTCGAAGTATACATTTTTTTCTGGCTCCCAAATGCTTCTCTGTATCCTTTTGTTCTTTCTACTTGTTTGGAATCGAATTCCCATTGATTTAATAAAGATTGCAGGAAATATTTGTTCATATCCTTTAGGTCTAGTAGTCATTCTGATTTGTTGTGAGCTCTACCTCAATTGTTTGAGTATGAAGTTGAGGTTTGAAGTCTTGCTAGTGATGTTCGTATGATCTCCCCCTCCCATGGGCCCCGCCTGTGGTGGCCTCTCTTCATTTTCAAAAGAAGAGTAATTCAAATTCATTGTAGAAAAAATTTTATGTCCATATTCTGGGCCATTGGTTTCTTATATTTTAGTTTTATATTTTGCATTCGTTCTTAATTTCTGTGTAAGATATTACAATAATGAATGCTAAAATATTATTGAAGTGTTTTGGTAAATGCTTGATGAAAATGCCGACAGCTATCAGTTATGTTGATCCTTGAGCGCTGGCGGTTAACTCTGCACCCAATCCTATCACCAGTTTTAGCTGTCTTTGATACTTTGTTATGTATTTCCTTTTCCTGCTCTTCCCTTTTCTTCTTTTTTAGTTTTTGTTGGTCCTTTCACTTCTAGTCTCTTAATTTATGACACATATCTACTGGTTTTTTTTTTATTTCCTATATTATTATATTAGCTAATGATAATGAAAGTTGCATGGGGGTTTGGTTTCATTATGTCATTACGAGCAAAGGAACTAGTCTTCTTCCTTAGCTGAGTATGTAAAGGGATTAGTCATTGGTTTCCAAAAGCCTACTTTGCCTTCATTTATCATGATGATGCGATAATGATTCTTCATCTTGTAATGTTTCGGTTCCTGCGTTGGGGTCACACTGTGGTTCAACGTCTTGAGGTAGTGTTTGTAGTTCACACACACACACACCCCCAAAAAAAAAAAAAAAAAACCATCTGGGGTATCATTGGTTCCCTACAGATAGGAGCTTCTATGGTCATGACTAGATAGGTCGGGTCGCCCACGATGGATTCTCACCTCCTATCAGTTTTTGCATAGAAAATAACTTCTTCCTGTTATTTTATCACATACTAATGTTAAGTACTATGGATCATTAGTTGGTCTGAATATTTCAGTGATGTTAATTTATGAATGGTTTATTTTACTCGTGCATATCAAATGGGTTGAAAATTTGTTGTGCTAATTATGACCACTGTTGCCTGAAGTTGTGCAAATGTGGTGACAAAGGTCTCCAGAGCGTGGGTTCAGTCTGAGATCCCATTTAGTTAGGAAATTTCAGATATAGAAAAATGTCTTACTTCTCTATCTAGTGTTGCTTAGTTTTCCTCATTCCCCCAATATATTTTCTTGTTTAGTGAGTAACATATCTTTTTGGTTCATGACCTGTTTTAGGAAACAAGAGATAATGTACCATCAAAGAAAGAGGAGTAAGAGATGTAATTTTGGCAATTATTCTGCAGTCTTTATGACACTATGCTTCACTCTTTTGCAGTTTGAATTGGAAGATTCATATTCAATTCTCCTACTTGGTGGCGGCACCCTTATTGTGCTTTATTTAGCGACGGCCGTTGTTGGAGCCATTGATTCTATCCCTGTGGTGTGTAATACAAATTCTTTTTGTTTGGAGAGATCGAGAAAATTCTGAAATTTTGTATTAAGTCTGTTCACTGACATGTTGATACTGTTTATTTTGTGACAGTTCCCTAAATTGATGGAAATTGTTGGTCTTGCTTACACCCTCTGGTTCAGCACTCGTTATCTAATCTATAAGGTAGTTCTTTCAGGTTACACTCCCTGATTCTATATATATTCTCCTTAATATAGGGGACCATACTTATTTGTTTGTGGTACCTGTATTTTGCAGAAAAATCGGGATGAATTGGCTGGCAAAATCGAAGAAATTAAGCAACAAGTCTTGGGCTTATCAGATGCTTGATTGATGTGGGCTTATGGAGGCACCAAATGAGTTTGAACTGTTACATTAAGTGAGCTATATTGTATAAATCAAGTGTCTTTTTATAGTTAAAGTTGAGTTTTTTTGCATTTTTCCTTGCCAATCTGTGGGTAAATAGGATACTGAGGCAGTATATCTCTTTTTGTTTATATTAGGAAAAGAAAATCAAAATCTTAATTGTTGATTTTCCCTGTCTTTCTCTGGTTGGTAAAGATGCCCAAGTTATGGTCCTGTGATGCCCTCTTCTTTCCCATCTAAGAATACTCATGAAATAGGTGCAAGGTTAAAATGAGTGAGGTTGGGCTTTCTTTGATGATGTTTTGCTGGTGCAATGCATTCATCCGTTGTCGAAGCTGCATATCATAAGTCCATGTTGGTAGAGACATGTAATGTATGGTAATATCTGTTCTTTACTGCTAGGAATCTCGCCCAATTTTAACTGGAATTGGAATGCAAGCAATTGTTTATTTAGTGCAACTTCACCATTGTGGTAGTACAACAAAGAAAAGCAGTGATATTTATGGGGTGGGTTTTTTGTTTTTTTAATGTTCTTAACATGCATATCATTGCACCTGAAGAAGCCCTAAAGTGCAATTGGCATTATGGACAAGTTTTTCTTGCAAGTGGATTGAATTTGCACTACTCTTGCCCTAGTGATTTTTTTACCCTCATTTTAAAAGGTTTCCACTTAAAAGTTTTGGTGACTTTTGTTGTCGTTTTTGGTTTGTTATTGTCTTTGATTGTTGATAGATTGATCTCTATTGATTTGCATGCATGTAGAGGGAAATTTATTAGTTTCCCAAGTAGAATCCGTTGTGGTCATTGGATTAGCGGTGTTGTAGCATTGAATGAAATTGACTATGAATCTAATGGTCACATCGTAGTAGATCTGCAAATTAAGGATGTGTATGAGTAATGACCTCAGAAAGGTAGCATTCTCCTCACAACTTGCATTTGTGCACTGAACCCTGAACATCTTGAATGCTGCGTTCCTAGTGCCAACACTTGTGGAGTTATTTCCCTTTCCCTTCCATTCCCTTTTTTGTTTGTGTTTTTTTTAGCTGTGGATAGGTATTTGAACCTAGCTTTGCCTAGGTCATCACCAGTGGTGCTTTATCATTGGGATAAAATTGCGGTTTTTCTTTCTTTCTGTTTTTCGTTTGCATGTGTATTGTACTAGGGTCTTGTGGATTGTAAGATGAAGTTTCATTACCAAAATTCATTCTCCCAGTGATGTTATTTCTTCCTTTTTTTAACTGATAATTATCCTACGGATGCATTCTATAGACTCGTGCCTCTCGTAAATTTGGAATGTATGCAATGACATGTAAATTGAGTGTACGTATTTTGTGGAGTTTGAGATAATAATCAATAAAGCCCTCTCATTTCAGTCAGCTACCTTGACGGGGACAAGAACCGTGCATCTCTGTAAACTGCAATAAGTGGTTCCAGTCCACTTCTGTGAACTGTAAACGAGCAAGCAAGATAGATAGCTACATATGGTCACTGAAACAGCTGCCAAATCCTTAGACAATAACTCATGTCTATTAGACGCGGTTGGTTAGTTGGAATGTCTGTGTAAAATTAGTCATTTAGATGTGACCAATATCTTTCTTTCACATTAAACAGATTGCTTATACAACAAGGGTCAGCAGTATTTAAGATTTATTTCTCACTACTACTTTGTGGCCAAGGGGTGTAATTTGGACCGATTAACTCGAATTTAATATGAGATAGTCAATATTTGTACAAAGATTTTCAGGACTTGGGGTAAGATTTGGATGAAAATTTTCATTGAGGTGTAAATGTGGACGGTAGTTAGAGTGGGACCTCGAGTTTTCAAATCGTAGTTTGAATTGAACTTGAATTTTACCCGATATTTTTGACTTGAATTCAATTTGAATTCTCAACTCAAGTTGTATAATTCTAGAATGCAAATCGATTGTGAATGAACCTCAACTTGAGAATTGATCTCGATTTTTCGGCTTGATTTGTGTAACATGGTTTACCCTGAGTTAAAAAAATTTAAATATGGGAATTATTCGGGTTGAAAAATTCAGATTGAAATTAGGTTCAGGTGAAATACAAGTTGAGTCAAAATTGACTTCTCAAACTATCCGCTCCTACTTGAGTTTCACCACTAATACCAAGCGAAATATCAAAAGTAATTTTAAATAAATCGGTGATAGTTGTTTAAATTAATAAAAAATTTTCCCTGGGGATTATTTGGGATATTTGTGCTTCATTTGGTAGGAAGGATAAAAAATAGGAATATTAGAAAGTAAGAGGAATACACTTTCTATCCTTCAACAATAGAAATGAGGAATCATATGCTTTCCTTTTTTTGTGCTTAGTTGGATGGATGAAAAAATAAAATGACCAATTTTTTTTTTGTCTAATATTAGAGGTGACAATCAAGTCGTGTCGTGTCAGATTCGTGTTGAATCATAAAATTATAAGTTTTTTATATTTCTTGTTCGCGTGTCAGGTCATTTTCAAATTCGTGTCGAGTTATAATTAAGTTCGTGTCTAATTCGAGTCGTGTTATCGTGTTAAGTTAAAAAATTTCACCCTTAATTAATATAAAAAATATATATTTTTTAATTTATATATATATATATAAATACATATTTTATTATTGTATTTTTATATGAAATTAATGCATACATAATATATAAACAAATAAGATATATCTCAACACAAATAATTAACTTTTTATTCGATTTTAGAGGGATTGATTGATGAGTTGGAAGGAAAGTTAATTTATCCATTTTTTCATCATTCTTATATTTTTTCCTTATCAAATATAATATTTTATTTATCCCTCCAATATTTCATCTTTTTAATTTTTCATCATTTTATTTTTTATCGTACCAGACGATGCATTGCTGCTGCCAGTAGTATATAATTGAATGTAGCTTTGGTGGCTAGCTGACTCATTTTTAGGTATCTTGCAACCCTTAATCTTTTGAAGTTGGCTCTCTATGCTCTTTCTGAGGAAGTGTGATCAGAAGAACTAGATTCCATATGAGCATGCATAGCATAGTCAAAGTTGTACTATACATTATACTAACTATAGGCTCACTCAGACTATAGATTAGAGCTTTGACAAGATTGGGCCCCATCAAGCTTGATTAAAAAATTCTCGAATTCAAGCAACAACTATTGTAACATAATTAATTACACGTTAAAACGATAACTTAAGTGATTGAAAAGATCAGTTATTCATAACTCACAACTAACAATGAAAAAAAAATTAATTATCATCGTCAATATTTCTGATAAATTTAAAATATCAATGTTAGAAAAATACTAATAGTACTTACCAGATAAAATTATAATATTAAAACTATATTGCATTGTTATGTAAGTGACCCAAGAAGCAGAATATCGTTTCAAAACGTCTGAAACGTTTCTATTTTTTACGAGATCGAAACGAATCAGTGATAGAATTACAATTCTAATATTTTAATGTGTTTCATGATGTTTTGAGATATTTTGTAATTTTTAATACATTCGTATAATTGTTTCATAATGTTTTAAAATATTTTAAGGTATTTTGGTATATTTCGATCAATATTTTAAAAAAATAATTTTTAATTTTTTTATTCTATTTTTAAAATAAATCATAATATATTCGAAACATATTATAACTATAACGTGTCTGTTTCTGAAGTGACTAACAGAATGTACTAAAATAAAATTCTGATCGTTATAGTGTGGTTATAGGTATTTCTATCTTCTCTTCAAACCTACCCATATATTAAAAAGAGAAAAAGACAAAAGCGTACAGGTCACAAACATTTTCAAGTAAAGAATAACGTACAGCTTTTTCAGGATAAAATAAGAGTCACATCCCTAATAGAATATTCTAAATATAAAAAAAAGCTGTACTTGGTCAAAATGTCAGAAATATTTATCATTTTCTTATTTTTTAAAATAAGTTTGTTAATAGATTAGATTTTAGTCTAATCCATTTAACCGAATATAGACTAATTTTTTAACTGAATTCAATCGAAATCTGTTTAGATATTTTAAATCGGATATGAAAATGAATACATTTAAATCTAACCAAACAAAAATATACATATAATACATATATATATATATATATATATAAAGAGAGAGAGAGAGAGAGAGAGAGAGAGAGAGAGAAATTAATGATTTATATTTGATCTAAAAAATTTATTTGTTAAAATTTTGGTCGTATACAATCACGGATCGAAATAAACCCGTGTATTATTTATAAGCGGATTTGGATATGGTCTAATATTTTTATATCTGGTCTAAATTTGATCCGTTGGCAGATTAGCTTTAAATATTTTCTTAGTACATGTTCTCCGTATTTATTTAATTTATTTTATATTGAATTTTGGACATGAATATTTAAGTTCGTATTTTTAAAAAAATATTTGATTCATTGGGTTTATTTTTGATTTAGATGATGAGATAGAGATATTATCTTTTATGTATAATATTTTCAAAAAAAATTATTCTTTTTTATTTTTAATTTTTTGATTAGCATCAATAAATTAAGTTTGATGACCTAAGATAAAATCAATACTTGTGGAAGAATCTTTCATGACAATGGACCCGTTTAGAGTTGATTTTTTTTAGTGTGAATCAGATATTTGAAAAATGAAATTAAATAGTAAGAGTTAAAAAAAATTTTAAAACTGTTTGAAGTGTTTTTAAAAAAAGTCTACTTTTTCTTGTAAGTCCTTAGATAAACCCTATTTTTTATTTTTTTTTTTGGTCCTGATAAAAGTTATTTTTGCCCAAAAAATTGATGAAAAAATGGGCCAATCAACCCGGATCCAAACTAATCAAGTTTTTTTTTTCTTTAAAACCTAAAAAACCTAAGTATTTATGCCAATTCCAAAAAGGCCCAATGTCATCTGTGGAAGTGATCGCAAAATGGTGCCTTTGCAGTTAGACCTAATTATCTGTGGGTGTTACTATAATTTTTATAAACCCTTTCTTAGCCAGTAAGGCATGCATCAAAAACTGGATACAGCAGAGTCCCAGTTAGGGTTTGAAAGCTACTTTGAAATGTGGCCCCACAGGGCACAGTCCCATTCTTACATTCTCTCCTCTCACATCAGATCAGAGTGAGCCTACGGGAAAGACAGAAAGTAGCACAGAATGTGTGTGCTATCAATGATGTTGATCATTTTTAAGGATAAAACTAGGGATAGACTATATACCAAAAACTACAATTTTTTAAGATTAAGTATAATTTTTTTAAAGCGTAAGTTATTATTTGGAAAGAGTATGATCGATCACGAAAGATTGAAATCAATACTAAAAATTACAACTTTCAAGGTTAAATTACAAATTTTAAAAGTTAAATTATAATTTATAAGGAAAAAGTTATAACTGTTCAAGTAAAATCTATGATCAATCATGAACATATATGATTGATCATAATCTTCTATTGGACAGTTATAACTTTTCATTTTAAAAATATAATTTTTTTATAAAAAAATATAATTTTTGGTACCATAGACTTTACCATAAAAAATTATAATTTTCGGTGTCGTAGACTTTCTCGTAAAGGAATAAAACTATGCTTCCCATGATTATTTCTAAAATAAAACTATGCATTCAAAATCAATTTACCAAATATTGTATACCAAATAATGGGGTAAAATCCTATGAATTCAATGTTTTAGCGGAGAGTGGGTGGGATCCATTAATCTAACCATAGTTTGGTATACAAATTTTGATAAATAATTTAATAAGCATAACAATGCTCTTTATTTTTAATTATAATTTAATCCCATTCAATTATACATTAATTCCAACAATTATAATAAGATGCAACTAAATAGGTTTATACAAGGTATGAAATTGAACATGGTGTGAATTCAACAATATATGATTATAGGCACGTTCAGTATAAATTTGAATAAAAATCGACACAATACTATTTTATACGATTGAAAATCATAGCATAACCTATCAAGTATAAACCAATTCTATTCTATTCTTTTTTTTTTTTTCAAAAGTTAAAAATATTCGGGTTAGTTTATGCACACCTCGATTAATCCTCTCTCTAATCCGATTAAAGACTGATCATTCACGTTAAAATTAGGGTATTTATGAGGAATAAATTTTTCATGAGCTAATCCAAAAAAATTATAAAAATTCAAAATCAAGATGTTTAAATTTAAAACTGGTCCATATTATCACTCTGAGTTATTCCTTCGTTTTGATAGAGGCACAGAAAGTGTGTGCCACCATGCGTAACTGGACCCCTCAAAGCGCGCCACTAAACAGATCGACCGTTATGAAAGGCAAAGTTTCCACTTGCCACATCATCTTCACGTTACTTACACGTCCCCCTTAATCGTCTCCCTTAATCACTCTCACAATATCTAATTTTAAATTCTAAAACGTCTTTTATTTTTGGGAGAATGACACTTTCTACGTTCAATTTTTTTAAAATTTTAAATTTATAATTTGAAAGATTAAAATTCTCAAATTATACTTTCAATGATACAAAAAGCTAGCAATGTGGTCTGCTTTAATAAAACTGAGTATTAAATTTTAACGCAAAATACCTAGAATTGAGTAAAATAAAAATAAATGAAAATAGAAATAAAAAAATACAAAGATAAAAAGACATAAAATTGTCAAATAAATCATTAGAATTATTTTTTTGGATCACATTGGTACCTTTTTGCCTAATTGAGGGTGCAATCCAAAAATTATAATCTTTTAAGGTTTAAAATGAGAATCTGAAATTTTTTAGGGTACAGAGTATCATTCTTAAAGTATAAAAGTAAATATAAATTAAAATAAAAGTAACAATTTTTTTGTGTTAAGAAAATTTGAAATACGTACAACGGTACAGGCCCGTGGGAAGATAATACACACTGGAACTATAAAAGGAGGAGAGAGAGAGAGAGAAGCCATTAAAGCTTCTCAGAGGAGGAAGAGGACTGAGAGTCAGAGCAGTCTCTTCAACTTACTTTTCCTCATTTTCTCATAGTAAGTGCACTACATATTTACATCTTCTGCTTATAATTATTTTCTTTCCTTGCATGTCCATATATATATATATATATTCTGTAAATTTTCGGCTTGAGTTTGTGTGTGATTTATGGAAAGTGAATTTTGAAATACATTGACTCAAATCTTTACTTTAATTTGCAGAGCAAAACAATTTTGGGTGGAAGATTGACAACTGGGTTTTCTATGCTTTGATTTGTATCTGAGGAAAATCTTACAACCTCAATGCACTGTTTGGTTGATGAGAAACTTTAAGAAAAGAAAGTAAATACACAGAAGAAAAAAAAAAGAAAAGAAAGGAAACTGGGTATGAGAGAAAAGTGATTTTTAGTCAAAACACAATATAAAGAGAACCCAAGTTTTCTTTTTCTGTTACTTCGGTTTCGCAGAAAAGAAACGCTATGTTATGTAATTGGGTCTCTTTTCTTTCCTTTTCTTTTTTAATGTGAAAGACTGATATTGGTTTCTATTTTCTATCTTTGCTTTGACGGCTTATGTGAAGAGAAAACCCTAATGACTACTTTCACTAAAGGGCTTGACAGAGATTCCATTAGAAGGGTTCGACAGGTGAGACAAATGACTAAATTTTTAATGAACTTGGTTTTGATTCGGAAGATTACACTTTTTAGCGTTATAGGATGTGCGATTGTTGATTTTGGTTCCTTTTTATTTTGATTTTGACTTTAAGTGATAGTGCCAGTTGATAATTTGTTGGAATATCTGAAATTGGATTAGGGGAGTAGTGAAACGAAGAGAGAGAATTCATTTTTCATGTCAAATCAGAGATTACAGTCTGATCCGATTGTTGGCCTGAGGAACCATGTCCGGGGTTTTGGGTTGCCGTCTCCGGCCAAGTTCCGAAGTGGGCACTTGCCCTCTGGTGTTGTTCCAGTGTCACGAACAATACCTGTTGGTGCTAATGACAGTGGATCAGACATGGATATCAGCTCTGATTCTGATGAAGAGGCTTATGGTGTGCGGTACTTGGTGGAATCATCACCACAGGATGACAAATTTCCCAATGGGGCTGGTCCAAGATACACCAGTTTCATGAATAGGCAAGTTGATATCAAAACCGGCCCAGTTCAATCTGATTTCAGTTCATCGAGGAATGCAACTCAGCATAGACAAGGGTATGGATTGGAGAGATTTGGACATGGAGGTGGTGGGAATGCAGTGCCACCAAATTGTCTTACCGATGATGAATCATCAGATTCAGTCACCAGCTCAGAGGTGGCTTCAACAGTAACCAGGAATGGCCATTTACCTCAGGGGGGGAAACGCACTTCCAGGGTGCACTACTCCAATGGTCAATTAAGCCCAAATGTGAAGACCACAAGACAGGTTTATTTTATTTTATTTTTTTGTATGGATTCTTGTTGGGTTAATACAAAATGCTAGTGCACCAATTATCATTGTTGGATGATGTTTGCCTTATTAGAACGGGAAAATATAAGAGTTTCTAGAGCTACCTTTCAAAGTGCAAACTTATAACAAGAGGTGGTAAGAAAATACTTTCTTATATTTGGCTAGCCCCTCCCCTCTAGTTGTAGTTGTGCACCTTAAGGTGAGGTGTTCGAATCCTCCCCCCTCCCCTATAAACCCGATGAAATGAAAGCTTCTATTGGAGTTCATGTTTTGTTTTGGAGCTTTTGTTGTTGTGAATGTCTTAAAAGGATACTAGAAAGAACAATGCCATAGGTCACCAGTTTTTTTCCCCTGTTCTTTGTCACCACATGAATGAGACAGAATAGGATTCTCTTATTCTTTCCCCTGTAATCTATTTAGAACAAGGAGTCTAGGCAGTAACACTGAACAATGAATAAAACTTAGTGTCACTTAGCATACTTGTTATCAGAATGAAAGGGCCCAAGCATTATCCTAAAAGCTACTTTGTTATACCTTGCATTGATTTCTGAGTTCTGACATCATATATGAGTGTCTGTTCAGAACAGTACCTTGTACCCAATGGACTCCAACTTGATTAATATAGCTTTAGAAGTCATTCTTTTTGAACTTTTTTGCCTTTCTAATGAAGCTTATATATAAAATTCTATTTTGATTGATGTTTCAGGGATAATTTTATCTTATTTTTATTCATATAGTTGTTAAATTAACCTGTAAAAAAAATTGTTGTTGTTTTGTTTTTATTCTTGGCATATTGTTATCATGAACAACACCCCCCCCCCCCCAACAAAAAAAAAAACACACACACACACACACTGCAAATATCATTTCTTGTTCAAGTCATTTTATTTTATGGTTTATAGTTCTCATTCTTTGTGGCTGCTCTTACCTGGATATGGTGTTCCAGAACTTCTGTGGCGAAGGAATGCAGAATAACTTATCTGATAACGATTTTCCCAGTGCGCCCCCATTTGCTGGTTCTGTAGAGGAAATTCATCAAGTTGCTGAGCAATTCAGAGCAGATAGTACCCCTTGCCCGGAAACATCGAGTGTTTATGCAAATACAGATGAACCAAACACAACCAAAAACTCACCATTAGGTGCTGCAAATGAATGTACTGCAACCAGAATTTCTGACCCGTCTTTAAGGTTCGTGTAGTTTACTTGTCGGATTTTCTCATTATGGAATTTTCTTTTTATCTTCTCCGTATCCCCTTTTTGGGAAAAAAATTGATTAAATAAAGTTTCTTTGCTATGGTTCACAGGAATGGTGCTGTATCTTCCAGTTCTTTGACTGCTCGCTTTCCCACATTTCATGCAAGGTAGCTAAATCAAGAAATCGGCCCCTTACTTCATTTAATGTCATTATACTGCTTCTGATTGATTTGTTTATTGTATTTGTGCACTGATCCTGTATGTCATATATGTTTGATGCAGTGGGCTTGGTCCATGGTATGCTTTAATATCTTATGACGCTTGTGTTCGTCTATGTCTTCACTCGTGGGCAGAGGGTTGCATGGAAGCTCCCGCCTTTTTAGAAAATGAATGTGCACTGCTGCGAAAGGCATTTAGGTAAGATCATTATTAATTATTCCATGTTAAGATTTTAATCCCTATTTTACAATTACGTTAGTCAGTTTTTTAAGTTTTGGTCCAAGCATTAATTCTATTTGTTTAATAATTAAGAAATGGGGATTGTAAATGAAAAGTTGAGTGAAGAGGACTTCGCAGAACTTACACTTATATTCAAAGTCCTCTGGCTTGAATGACCTTGTCTACTCTCCCACAAAATATGATAGACCTTTGAAAGTAATCATTGAAAAAGAAAGTATCTTCTACATGACCAATCTGTATCCTCTAGAGGTTTTAATGCAATTGAATGGTGAATAATGATAATTTGCTTGTTAAACATAACAGACGAAGAGAAGTTGAGCTGTTGCGTCTGGGTATCGAACTTAGTGTGCCAATTGTATTGGTGATTCTGAAGTATTGATTCTTTTCCTTTCACAACCATCTCATTTTTCAATGCAGGACAATCCTGAAAAACTTAGATTTTGAATTATGATTCATTATTTTCTTCTAATTAAAATTATAGCTTGCAACAAGTTTTATTACAACCAGAGGATGAACTGCTGAGGACAAGATCTTCAGAACTTGTAAGTGAGGGAGCTGCCACAAAACCGAAAAAAACCTTAGGCAAAATGAAGGTGCAAGGTACTTTTATGTTTCTCATGTTAATTTCCATAAAAATTATTTGTGACTTGATACCTCTAACAGCTAGTTGACATTGTGTTTCAGTGCGAAAAGTTAAAATGGGGTTAGACCCACCAACAGGCTGCAGTTTTTCATCTCTGAAACCTCCTAGGGTAAAATTGGAATCGTTACGGTTTCGTTTGTCCCATATAAAATCAACATTATCTTCTGAATGGGAAGCCTTAAGGAAAGTTCGTGTGGCACCGCGCATCCCTTCAAATGGTTCTTTTTCACAACAAAGTTTGGCATATGTGCATGCTGGCACTCGCTATGTAAAAGAAATGTCTGAGCTCTTGAAAATTGGCCTGACTACTATGCACAACGGCTCATCGTCATATGAAATAGTGCAAGGTACAAAGACTTTTTAATTATTCTGATATAGCTAATATTGGGATGATAGAAGGTTGTGCATTGCACAACTGTTAGGTATTATGGAATAATTATTGTAAGCCGTTTTGCTGGATTTTGGTGAATCTTATCTCAGATGCACGAAAATTAATGTACTCAATTCAGGGTTTTTGTATGAGAATCACTTGGTTCAACGCATTAATATATTATAACCTTTCCAGGACTGCATATACTAAAGCCATTTTTCTGTGGTAAGTTTGGTTAAATGTTCAGATGATAATTTGGAAGCAATTCTATTTGGAAGTTTGAACAGACTAAAAACATTGCAAATGGTCTTGATGTCTGGTTGCCTTTCAACACACCTTTCCCTTGTAGCTTTACGATGGCTGAATTTTTTTTTCCCTTTCAATACTACTTTGATTGAGTTGATTCTCACTATGTTGCAGAAACATATTCCTGTTTGTTGAGATTGAAAAGTTCATCTGAAGATGATGCAGTTCGAATGCAACCTGGATCTGGCGAAACACATATTTTGTACGTACATTGCTTTCTGTGTTTTCTCTTGTTACTTAATGCATCCACAAGAGCTGGTCTCATTTCTGAACTGTTGAAATACAGCTTGCCAGATAGCTTAGGAGACAATCTGATCATTGAACTTCAAGACTCTAAAGGAAAGTATTTTGGCCGTGTCATAGCTCAAGTAGCTGATATAGCTGACGATCCAGTAGGATGTCCAGATCTCATCAATAACTGGTAAAATTTGGAAGATACATAGCTAGACCAGATGGCTTATATGCAATGGTTGATGCAGGGGGACAAGCTTCGTTGGTGGTCCATATATCATGAGCCAGAGCATGAAGTTGTTGGAAGAATGCAGTTGTACATAAACTATTCTACTTCTCCAGATGATAATAGTCATCTCAAGGTATTTGCAAATCTTTTTATAAAGAATCTTCCAGATTACAGGTTATATTAACTGGTCTACAATGAGATTTCTTTAATTTGTTGTTCGACAACATACATACACTTTTGAATAACCCCACAATAAAAAATTCTCTCATTTAGCTTTGCCTCTAAGCATGACAATATATCCCTGATGACTGGCTTTTGATTTTTTAAAAAATAAAAATGTGATACTTGTTGGTATCGTTGCAAGCTGTGAGTGTGACAGTATAACATCATTTAAATACTGACCTTGTGTTTTATCATGTTACTGCTGTTTGCATATGACCAGTGTTATTTAAGGCGTAAAGCGAACCGAAGCGACCAAGGCTCCTAACGCCTAGACGAGAAGCGAGAAGCGAAGCGACACGCTTTATCGAAGCAAAGCGAACAGTTAAAAAAAATATATATTTTAGTTTAATTACTTCTAAACAATCTAAGTTCTAATTTTATATATACTAAATATTTAAATGCAAGTAAAACCATAAACATTTAAATTAAAAAAAACACTAATAATATCTCAAATCTTAATAACAGTCATAACTTAAACATTTAAATTCAAACAAATACTAACAATTGTATACATTTTCATATTGACAGGGTAGGACAACAAAAGAAGCAGAATCAGGACAACAGCAGAATTAGCAACAAAAAAAAAAANTGTCATAGCTCAAGTAGCTGATATAGCTGACGATCCAGTAGGATGTCCAGATCTCATCAATAACTGGTAAAATTTGGAAGATACATAGCTAGACCAGATGGCTTATATGCAATGGTTGATGCAGGGGGACAAGCTTCGTTGGTGGTCCATATATCATGAGCCAGAGCATGAAGTTGTTGGAAGAATGCAGTTGTACATAAACTATTCTACTTCTCCAGATGATAATAGTCATCTCAAGGTATTTGCAAATCTTTTTATAAAGAATCTTCCAGATTACAGGTTATATTAACTGGTCTACAATGAGATTTCTTTAATTTGTTGTTCGACAACATACATACACTTTTGAATAACCCCACAATAAAAAATTCTCTCATTTAGCTTTGCCTCTAAGCATGACAATATATCCCTGATGACTGGCTTTTGATTTTTTAAAAAATAAAAATGTGATACTTGTTGGTATCGTTGCAAGCTGTGAGTGTGACAGTATAACATCATTTAAATACTGACCTTGTGTTTTATCATGTTACTGCTGTTTGCATATGACATTAAGACTGTTAGAGCTCTTATTTCCTATATTAGACATAAGTTAATTAGAGTAGGGTAATATTGTAATTACATTAATATTCTCTTTCTTTTGTCTCTCTTTATCTCTCTCTTTCCCACTTTCCCTCAATCCCTAATATCACTTTTACTATTTCAATTGACGTCAGCATTTGAAATGCGATGGCAATACATGGGTTTGCTCGATTTTTTAAGCTGGTAATTATGGTGATTTTTTGATATTTTTGTAAAACCATTTATATAGACTTTTCTATTTTCGAAAAAGGGGTTGTTTTTCAATCCACTGATTTTGGATCTGTCACGCCCCCATTTTAAAAAAAAAAAATAATTGAGCGTGATTAACGACTAAACCATTTGTAACACATAATAACATTTCTTATATTATTATTAGAGCATTAAAATATATACTGCAATTTATTTTTTTAAAATATATTCCTTATGTCAGGGTTGTTTTACATCCTATGGCATAATCAAAACATGATCAAATAGAACATTATAGTACAACATAAGAAAAATAATAATAGTAACTTCTAGCTGTGATTTCCTAAGTTTACTGCTTTAGATTCAATTCTGTTTCTGAAAAATATAAAATAGGGATGAGCTTACTAGCCCAATAGGATAACTTTTATCATTGACTATTAAGGTTTTAAAACAATATATAAATATAACCAAATAAAAAATAAGTGCAGTGATATGTCAAATCAAAATCACAGGAATGCAACACATATTGTCAATCGTAATTCATCAACTTTCTGATCCACGCATGAATTATGTTGGGAGAAAACTTTGGGGTTTTGCACTTTAGGGAACTCGATGCCCTTCTTGTTTTTTTAGGAATACCAATATTGGAAATTTTGTGTTACCACACAGGATACCAACGACAACCAATATTACTAAACCAATAAACTTAAAGACTAGTAGGAATTTTGTGAATTCTCGTAAGAATCACATATGTACTAACCCTCTACCATCAATTGTGTGCATTTAAGGTAAATCTGTAAAAAATTATAAAGTAGGGTTATATCACATTCAGATCAAACATCAAGTAAGAAGACAAACATTAAATAAATACGTCAAATTAAAATTCAAAGCATTTTATATATGTAAATTGGTTCCAAAAAATAACTAGGATTCTGATTTAAAATTATCATATGTGCAGGAATCATGATTTGTTGATAAAAATCCAAATCTAACCCCATGGATAATGCAAAGTAATATTTAAGTAGCATTATATAAATATAATTAATATAGGTTTGATATGAATTCCCTAAATATGCATGAGATACATCAATGATGGGAAAAGATAAAAAAAGTCCTACCTTAGATAGATGTTATCTCGAATTGAAACCGTGTACTATGACAAAACATATTGGAGTAATATTTTAGAATAATTCTAAAACTAAATAATTTTAACTTATTTAAACTAAAAATAATTTTTAGAGTGAATAACGAAAAATAACGATGTCCAATGTGATCCGAAAATATTTAACGAGGATCACATTCCAATGATTGCTCGTCAAATTGAACCTATAAAATTATTAAATCATAGCTTAAAAACTTTACCCAAATTTTTTATCGCAAGATCAAACTCCTATGTTGTCAAAATTCTCCCCTTTTTTTTTTTTCCTCCTATCTCTTCTTTCCTCTTTTTTTCTCCTTTATTTTTCCTTGATTTTGCTCATTGATCCGCCTCTATTTATAGGCAAGCCTTTTACCTCACGTCATGGTGGCTTGTGTCATTTAGTGATGCATCACCAAAACATTCGTCCAAGTGCTTTTTTTAAAACCCTAGGACACTTGTCAATTTCTTTGTGTCCCCTTTTAGTTTTAGTGACACTTATCACCTTTATGTATGTGTGTGTGTGTGACACATATTTTACACATTTATCATACCATTTAGACACTTTAAATATTTAATATGATATTTTTTTTCAACATGAAATATGACCTATAGTATAATCATTTGACTTGTTTTTACGTAAGAAATCCATATTTGAGGTCCATTTAATTTTTTGAAATTCAAAAAATCACCCTTGATAATATAGAATAATATTTATCACTCTAATTAACTTGTTNTTATAATCATTTGACTTGTTTTTACGTAAGAAATCCATATTTGAGGTCCATTTAATTTTTTGAAATTTCAAAAAATCACCCTTGATAATATAGAATAATATTTATCACTCTAATTAACTTGTTTGCGATTAATTTTTATACGGGTCATCACAGGATCTTCTTCCACTAGTTTGTTGCTTCGATGGTGATATTCTTACCAAGCCATCGACTCGGTCTACCTTCAATAATGTATGTTTTAAGCTAAACATTTTTTATCGTTGTACTCTAGGTTGAGGGGAATTGTTAGAGTTAGTATTTCCTATATTGGACACAAGTTACTTAGAGCAGGGTAATATTGTAATTACTCTAATATTACTCAATATAAATAAAAGACTATATGGCAACCTAGCCGACACAAATGATTATTCTCTTCTCTCTCTCTCTCCCTCCCTCAAACCGTAATATCACTTTTACTATTTCAACTAAGACGTTAGATAGACAATTGTAAAATGAGAGAAGATAGAAATTAGGAATCATGATTGCAGCCAACAAGTTTATAGCATTTGTATACATTGTAATATATCAGTAGACATTATTCCTTCAAGTGTTTAAGTAGTGTTTGTAATAATAACACACAACCTTCTCCGATTCCCAAGTTGGTGAGGAAATTCTGATCATTTTGATTGAGTGAATGCTTATGTCTTGGACTTACTTGTGGTGGAAAGGAACATTCTGCCGGAAATATGTGGTTTCAACTAATTGCTATACTTTATTACCTTTCCATTGAATCAAAAAATAAGCACTATATGCCTTTTATTTTTGCCTCTTTCTCTTTAGAGTTCAATAATCATTTACGCATGTTGAAAAATATGACTTGGACTTCATTTTGCAAATTTATTACAGCAAAGATGAGAATCAATATTTCAACTTCTATCTTTTGGGTTATATTATTATTTGATATTACTAACAGTTCTTAAGGAGTAAAATTTGACTCACCTAATAAGCGCCGCAGTTGCCATTTTTGTAGAATTATGTAGTATAACAGCGGTACTATCACTGTTGTTTTCATAATAGCCAGTACTAACATTTTCTTTTTTGTCTATAGTATGGTTCTGTTGCAGAAACTGTGGCATATGACTTGGTTTTGGAGGCAGCAATGAAAGTTCAACGATTTCAGCAAAGAAATTTAGTTCTGAATGGTTCATGGAGGTGGTTAGTGACTGAATTTGCATCATACTATGGAATTTCGGATGCCTATGCTAAGTTAAGGTATTGAGATGTGTTACCGAGTTTCTATTAAGATGCAACATCATTAACTAGTTTTCTAATTTAAAGTAATCCATTGTATTAGTGCTGTTTACATTGTGTTTTCTTGCAGATATCTTTCTTATGTTATGGACGTTGCCACGCCCACTGCAGACTGTCTAGACTTTGTGCATGATTTGCTGTTACCCGTGCTTTTGAAAGGCGACACTAAGCGCACATTGAGTCACCAAGAGGTGGGAGATAATTTTGGTGAATTTTCTCTCTTAGAGCTTGTGATACCAAAGAGCAGTTTCAAGGAATGCTTATTATGGACGGGTGGCATTCCACATGGCTCTTTTGATTTTGAAGAAAAAATCATTTTGCCTTCTTGTTTTATGTCCATGCCAGTGTTATGCTGCCCAAATCACCTATAATTGCCACTATTTTTTATTTTTCTTTTTGTGTTTTGTTTGACAAGTATTACTGCCACTTTCGACCTGTTTGAGTTTTGACATTGATAATGACACTTTTTCTTTCCTTTTTTAATATTCCAAGTTAAAGCACCTTGTATATTTTTAGTTCCCATCTTTTGAATCAGAAACTCGAGTACTGAGCAGATCAAACATTTTATTCTATTAACATCACCATGCTTTATGGATTACTGACCAGAACCGCATCCTGGGGGAAGTTTGTGAGCAGATTGAGCAGACTATTGCTCTAGTTTTTGAGAACTACAAGTCACTGGATGAGTCATCACCATCAGGGGTGGTGGATGTTTTTAGACCTGGAACTGGAGTGGCAGCTCCTGCTTTGGCTCCTGCTTTAAAACTATACAATCTTCTGCATGATATATTATCCTCGGAGGCACAGTTGAAGCTTTGCAGATATTTTCAGGTATTGGCAAGTAAGTTGCGTAATTTTACTTTATTTAGTTGCTACTTTTCCCTTTCTGAAGGTCAGTATTTGTGCAGACTGCTGCAAAAAAAAGATCCAGAAGGCATCTGGCAGAAACAGATGAGTTTGTTTCTAACAATAATGAGAATACACTGAAGGATTCAGAGACTTTGTCTATGGCTTACCAGAAGATGAAATCGCTTTGCTCAAAGATCAGGAATGAGATTTTCACCGACATAGAGATACATAGTCAGCATGTGCTTCCCAGGCAAGCTTATTTTCATATGCCTATTATTGCGTTGTTTCCATGCGGCAGCCAAAATGGGTTATTATGATGTTGTCATGGCTTGACCACAGCTCAAATTATTTCATTTATGAGTATTATAACTATCATCATATTTAATCTGGTATGCTTTTGTTAATTTAGATAGTTTCAATCTTTAAGCTGTTTTATCATTTATGTTGTCTACAGTTTCCAATTTTTGAGTTAAGTCATGTTGGTTTGAGTGCTCTTGTTTTTTTCCAGTTACGAATTTATTTATGATAGATTGTATTATATTACGAGCAATATGTTTTTGACTAAACTTCATGGGCCACTTTGTTATCATTAATGTACTGCTCCTAAAATCGAAACTTATTCCACAATACAGTTTGCTTGCCACTAGTCTTTGTAGTCGTTTTTTTCGTATCTCCCTCTCCCTCTCCCTCCTTCTCTGTCCAAAAAAATAAAAAAGACTCCATAGAGGAAATAGCAAATCTTTAAATTAAAGTACTTCAAATAGGTTAATTTAAGATCAACCATGACATGCTCCTTTCTAGACAGAGTCCGTAACGCCACTTACATATATCGGATGATATAATATATTAACATATGTTGATTAACCGCATAAGGGATGAGGAATGTCTGCAGATGTTCCTTTCTCGTGCAATGCTTATTTGCCAATAATCTAAATCACTATTGCTTTTGTGTCGTAGGTTAGTCATGTTTTCTCTATAAGTTATAGCGTTGCTGATTGATTCTTAATGCTCAATATTAACTGGTGTGCTATTTTGTATTTTCTTTTCAGTTTTATAGACCTTCCGAATCTTTCTGCATCAATATACAGCGTGGAGCTCTGCAATAGACTGCGTGCATTCCTTGTTGCATGTCCTCCTTCTGCCCCATCCCCTCCAGTGGCCGAACTTGTTATTGCAACAGCTGATTTTCAAAGGGATCTTGCTTGCTGGAATATTAAGTAATTAATCATTCTTGTTTATTGCTATGCTACTTGTTTATTCCATCATATGGCATATCTTCCCTAATGTAATGCACTTCTGCAGTTCCATCAAAAGTGGAGTAGATGCAAAAGAGTTGTTCCACTTATATATAACACACTGGATTGAAGACGAGCGTCTTTCTCTGCTTCAATTATGCAAGCCTGACAAGGTACAAATCTTAATAATAAGGTACCATATGACTACGTTCCATTGTTAATATCTTTATTTGGCATTGGTAGAGCTGTATAAATTACTTGAATGTGCTTTAGTTCCAATGATAGTTGTACGATTCAAAAACTTTAGCTGAACATTAGTGAATCTTTTTCTTTTGCTTGATTGGTCAAATCTATTATTGAATTATCTAACGGCTACAATAAATATTCTGCTTACTGTATCATGTGAACTGCATCATATCTCTTACGAGAATAGTATAGAATTATAAATGAGTGGCTTGTATGACTAAATGTGAATTGACAAATAGATATTACGGATGCCATGAAAGAAGTATATGAAGAGCTTCTTAATGAAATTGTGGTTGCTGATCAATTTTCATTAATTTGCCTCCAGGAAAAGTGGTCCAGCGTCAAAACCCAACATTCAACAACCCCTTTTGTTGATGAAATGTATGATCGGCTGAAGGAGACACTGAATGAATATGAAGTCATTATTTGTCGCTGGCCAGAATATAGTTTTGTTTTGGAGAATGTAAGTACAAGATGACATGACTATTGGCCATTTTATCAGTTGGGCTTCTTACACAGTGAAAAATAATTCTTTTCCCATTTCCCTCCCTTTTTCCTCTTTGGATCTGCAACGTGGGTAGCATATTTATGTTTTTGCTTCTGTATCTATTTAAAGGCTATAGCAGATGTTGAAAAAGCAGTGTTGGAAACTTTGGACAAGCAATACGCTGATGTTTTGTCTCCCTTGAAGGAGAATGCAACACCCATCAAGTTTGGGCTTAAATATGTCCAGAAAATTTCCAAAGGCTCTGTAAACTCCTATACTGTCCCTGATGAGGTGAGCTATTAATCTATTTGCAAGATTTTTGGAACTGATATTTTTGGTCTATTATGTTAAAAATGGTTTTCATTCACTTTTTCAGTTGGGAATTCTTTTGAATTCCATGAAAAGGATGNCTCCTATACTGTCCCTGATGAGGTGAGCTATTAATCTATTTGCAGGATTTTTGGAACTGATATTTTTGGTCTATTATGTTAACAATGGTTTTCATTCACTTTTTCAGTTGGGAATTCTTTTGAATTCCATGAAAAGGATGCTTGATATGCTTCGACCCAATATAGAAGGCCAATTGAAGTCGTGGGGTGCTTGCATTCCTGATGGTGGAAATACTGTCCCTGGAGAGCGTATCGGTGAAGTGACAGTGGTGCTCCGAGCCAAATTCAGAAATTACCTCCAAGCTATCGTTGAAAAACTTGCTGAAAATGTGGGTGAAGTAGCTATGTATTTTACTATGGTCTCCATTTCAGTATATTCTCATCTTGTTTATTACTTTCCAATTGTTGAAATTTTTTTGGATAGAAGTTTTATGGGTTGATGACTACTTTAAAGTTGGCTTTGCACTATAATTGAGTTATTGGAACTAGTCATAAATGAACTGTTTGTTGGCAATATGACAATACATTTAGTTATGTAAATGGATATCTCTAGATTTTTTTTGACTAGGTTGAATATATTGCAATATTTTTTTTTGCCTTCTATGAATACCTTTTGACTCGCTTCAGTAATAATTAATTAGTAATATGTAAGTGGCCTGTTGTTTAACCTTTTAAGTAATTAAAGAATAGCTAAAAAAGTAAGTTTTCATGAAAAGTTATTTATGGATGCTCGAGTGCATCTTTGGCTATATGAGCTATCCATCTTCATTCATATTGCGCCATCCATGACTCCCCTTCCGGGCCATTGTGNAAGTTATTTATGGATGTTCGAGTGCATCTTTGGCTATATGAGCTATCCATCTTCATTCATATTGCGCCATCCATNTATTTATGGATGCTCGAGTGCATCTTTGGCTATATGAGCTATCCATCTTCATTCATATTGCGCCATCCATGACTCCCCTTCCGGGCCATTGTGATCATATTTTGACACCAACAGTCAGCTCCGTTCCGATAATGGTTCTTTTTCCCTATTTCTATCTGCAGACAAAGTTGCAGAGTGATACAAAATTGAAGAAAATAATTCAAGACACAAAGGAAAGTCTAGTAGAATCAGATATACAAAGCAGAATGCAGCCTATGAAGGATCTGCTGACAAAGACTATTGACTACCTCCACCCTGTCTTTGAAACTCATGTGTTTATAATTATTTGCCGAGGGTTATGGGATCGAATGGGACAGGTAAGTGGGAGTCTGAGCATATTTGCACATTTTCCTTGTGTTATGCTATTAAGTGAATATTTTTCTTGTTTTGTCACAGGATGTGTTGAGGTTTTTGGTTAATAGGAAAGAGAACCAGTCCTGTTATAGAGGTTCAAGAGTTGCTGTATCTGTAAGTTGCACTGATCCCTTTTTATAGGAAATTGAGTCATTCATCTTGCAAGCTTTATAGTCTATATAAAGTTTTAATGACGACAAAGTATGAGAATATCGACATTTCCCATCGATCCTGTATTGACACCAATTTTATAGCATATTGAGATTCCGAGCTCATTATGACTCCTGTTGGAATATAACAAAGCTTCTAAATCTCGGTATTTGGTTCTATGGATAGGATCCAAACTGAGACCAGGACCATAAGAGAAACTTTTGTTGGACCTGTTAAAACAGAGAGAGCTGAATCTTATGTGCATTATCATTTTATGTCAATG
The DNA here is from genome assembly GCA_963454935.2 of Ilex paraguariensis. NCBI lineage: Eukaryota > Viridiplantae > Streptophyta > Magnoliopsida > Aquifoliales > Aquifoliaceae > Ilex > Ilex paraguariensis. The sequence continues at coordinate 160,275 of CAUOFW020005258.1, forward strand.
ATGTCAGAGTAAATATGTACCTGTTGCTTTAACCTTTTTGAAAAAAATTAACATATTGATCTGGTTATCTCAAAAGTTGTCCACTGTTCAGACCATGGAGTCAGCCACTGCCAGGTTGATTCAATGAGTTTATTCACCTATATGTAATTGTCTTTCATCAGTGTCACGGGCTTGTTTTAGCTCTCAAAAAGTTTATTCAACATGAGTGGATAGCATGCCCAGGCTTGGCCTGCTAATTGTCGAGGGTTTCTTTAAATATGCCTTTCTCCTAGTGTGATGACTATATCACATAGAATTGTTCTTAAAGTATACATTTATTTCGCAGGTTCTCGATAATACATTTGCATCACAAATGCAACGGTTGCTTGGGAATGTGCTGCAGGAGAAAGACCTTGAACCACCAAGGTCTATGTTGGAAGTGCGCTCAATGCTCTGTAAGGATTCTGTGAACTACAAAGACAATAACTACTACTTTTAGATCGTAAATCAGTAAATATATAAGTGCACAATGTCTTGAGCTTCTTCACCCGTCTCAATCAAAGAAAGAATTGAGGACTGGTTGCTGCCATCTTGAAGCCGCTTCAGTTCTGGACAGGAAGAAGCTGGTGAGAAATTGAGAAAAGACATGTTAATACCAGTCGGCATCATAGAGCCTCCGAGAAAGGTTCATTCAGTTTTGTTTGCAAAGAAGCAGCTCAGCTTCTAGTGATAAAATTTCCACTCCATGGCCCCTATGGGGGTTCTCCACTTCCTCTATGCTCTCTTACAAAATGTAACTATGAGGGGTCATGTCCAATTTTTTTTAATGATTATCCTTATTTTTGACAACTATATGAAAATTTTATTTCACTCCAAGAACCTATTTGAAATGTCAATGCCATCTCTCTCTTTTCGCGTCGGTTTTTGTTGGGTTTGAAGGTTAGTTGTGTGTTCTGATTTTGGAAATGTGAACCATGAACTAGACTTTGTTTACCATATTAATAGGGCACCATACACCTGTGCCATTGCCAAGCAGCTAATTTAGGTCGCTGGTAAATTCTTATTTTGATTGGTTTACATCACTTATGATTGATGCAATAGCTAGCTCATAATTTTACTTCTTTCAGCCTTACTTTAAGGTGCATGTATTACCTCTAAATTTATTGTGGTTTTTGTTGTGCACACATCCTTTTGTATTTTTTTTTTTGTTGGATCTGCAGGGAACATTTGCGCAGGTGTTAAGAACACATAAATGCATACATATTCTCATGTAGAGAGAGAGAGAGAGAGAGAGAGAGAGAGAGAGAGAGAGAGAGACGCTTACGACCTAAAGAAGACTTTCGCAGAAGATGGCATGATGGCTTTTGTGGCCATTAGGTAACAAAAACACAGGTCAGTTTCCACCACAACCCTTTATCAGAATACCTTATCTCTATCTCTCTCTCTCTAAATAAAAACGCACATACAAAAACCCAAAACTTTATGCAACAAAATGGGACTAAAACCACATCATTTCCTTTGTTATATTGGTATTGAAGCACCTTGAGCCATTAGATTTAGTTAGTGTTAGTATCTAGGCAAGATGAGATGTTGGACTTGAAGTGACGACAATTATTCATCTGTGGGTTTAAGTTTGGGAATCGATTTTTCAAAAATGAAGATAAAATTACTTATTAATTACCTCTTCAGATTTGACAAATCNGTGACGACAATTATTCATCTGTGGGTTTAAGTTTGGGAATCGATTTTTCAAAAATGAAGATAAAATTACTTATTAATTACCTCTTCAGATTTGACAAATCTATTTCTTTTAATCTGAGCAAGATATTTTATATTACCTTCTAACTTTGAACTTAGGTGAACCCAAAAAAAGAAATCCCAATCTTTTGAAGCTGCCTTTAGGAGATTAGAAAGCAATATTTTTCCAAGGGCCAGCTTGATCCCAATTCCCCATGTCATGTTTTGGGAACCCCTTCTCTCTCTCACATGCATGTCCCAAGATGAGTGAATATAGTTTGTCATTTGGGTCCCCACCCCACTCCACTCAACATTCAGTTTTTTTGTTTATCGGTAAAGGGTATTTGGACAAGTTCATGCATATCTCGATACACTTCGACTAATCTTTTTTTTGGTTCAATCAAAAATAAGTTATCCACGCTGAAACTGAAAAATTCATGAAAGACAAATTTCTTATAATCTAATTTCAATATATTATCAAATTTTAAATTCAGAATATTTCGAGTTCACCCAACATTCATTTTCCACAATAAGCTACACATTCTTCATTCTCATCATCACTTTAGAAAACGAAGGCACCTTCAATGGAGCATTCTCCTCCACCATTATTGCTAATTAGTACAAGAACCAGAGCATAAGGGATTATGTTCCCTATGAAATTTCCTACCCTTTGATTTGTGGGCCATTACAAATTTACAATAGTTGCATTTTAGAGGGATGAGAGAGAAAGGACAGTAGGCCCAACACACAATATTCCAAATCTACAACATAGGGTCATGGTCCATGTGCCAAGCACACACCCCCCAACAAACTTCTAAGACCAAGCAATTGGATTCTAACTAATTGTTCCGTTTTCAATAAAAAATATAATTTTTCGTATTTTTACTCGATATTTTGTGAAATTTTTTTTTCTTAACTTATCCTACCCTACTTTCTACCTGATTAATCGGGTAGGAAGTTGAGTAGAAAATCGGGTAAACACTTTTNATCCTACCCTACTTTCTACCTGATTAATCGGGTAGGAAGTTGAGTAGAAAATCGGATAAACACTTTTATAGCTATTAATTTTTGAATCATTTTAACAATTCAATTAAATAACATTCACAAATTTAACAACATAATAAATTAATAACACTAAAACTTAAAATAACTACAACAACAATTACAATAAAACATAAAAAAAATTGTACATTAATTTATCATAATTGTTATACAAATACAATAGCAATTATTTTAAATTTAAACCATATGAAACGCATTAAAATCATAATAGCTTCAATTTTTCATCAGTTCGCCACAAATTATGTAAGTTACACAAAAAACAAGTCTATGTTTTCACAACTCAAATATTCACAACATTTATAATATAAATTATACCACACAAATACTCTTATAATTACTAAAAAATATATATAAAATTTAATTATATTTTTTGAGGGTAGGGTAGGGTAGGAATGCGAAAATTGATGGGTATTCCGCACTCCTACCCGATTTAATCGGAAGACCAAAAACGATTTAATATTCCTACCTGATTTTTGCGGCTAGCCGTTCAGTAAGGTAGGGTAAAGTCAGGTAGTGTATAGGAAATTACGACCAATCAAAAATTTGAATACTTTGCGACCAATTAAAAATTTGAACACCCATAATTTTCAATATCAAACTAGTTTGAATCTGTTCGATTTTCGTTGATAACTCATGAAATTACCAAATAGCTTTAGCTCTCAAATAATTACAAATATCTAGAATTTATTCTGCATTGGTGAGTTTAATGTAATAATACTTTGAAAAGATTTATCGTCATATTAACAAAAAAGACAATTTCCATGTCAAGTGAAACCAGATCTAGATTTTCCCACAAAAAAAAACAAAAAAAAAGGTATAGGAGTTTGGACAACACGATTAATAAATAAATAGGATATGAATGAAGTTAATTAAAAAAAACACAACATGACTCTATGTATACATGATTTACATAGAACACGAACTTTATATGACACGACTTGTTAGACACAAATTAATAAATGAATTGAGTACTTTTTGACATGAATTCGTTAAAATCTGACGAAAATTAGTTTCATCAAACATGATTAAAAGATGTAGTCTAAACTAAATACATATCAAACATCTTTGCAATTATTTTATGTCAAATGGGCAACTTGTGTTGAGAATTGTTAACCCTAATATCTTATCCCACCACTAAGTCATTCCATGCGTAAAATCTACACAAATTCTTGCAAGACTAGAAGGCAGAATCAACAATAACACATACATGCATCAATTTTATACCCAAAGTGACTTTATGCCGTCACACAATAGCCTTTATTCTTATTATGACCAACCCAATTTTCTATATTATATTTCACCCTTTCGAAGCACAAACCAACGTCAACAACAATCAGCCCTTTTAAGTCAAAAGCATTATTC
>CAUOFW020005258.1:174084-190843 GCA_963454935.2 Ilex paraguariensis
CTCACACGTCAGTATGTACATACACGCATGGGCATCAGAAAAAATATGGCACATGACACGTTATATTTAACGTTATTCATGAGTTTTTGAATAAATCAGTGACACGCTAGGAATTAAGGCATATGCATGGGTTAGCTTAAGGCAGACTCAACGATACATGATTAACCTTAGTGATGACCCATTAAACCAAAACTTTACTTAACCCTATCTATAAAATCCCTCATTGATGAAGGGCAAAGGTAAGCAATTCTTTCAAGAAGAATAAACCTGTGTCTAAGCAAACTATATACTTCTTTTACGACTTTCCAACCATATTTACTTATTGACTTAGACATCGAAAGTGGTTTGGCTGGAACAACACCGATTTCCTACTCTTAAAAATTTCTTTGATAGGTCTTAGGATCTTAATTGGCGTAATGGATACCGACCTTCAACAACAGATCTCTAAACAATGACCTCTTTACAGAATCTTGGCCAAATTTATTGATCAATCCATCAACCAGAGTTTTACTCGAGTTAACATAATCTAAGCACAAGAAGAACTTTGGTCAAAGGTCTAAGTCACACTAGGTTTAGATTAATTATTTGTAATTCGAGTTCAATTCCAGCTTGACCTCTCAATCCACACGAATCACACCCTTACATTGCTCGTTTTGACATAGGTGTGGAACCAAAATATGTGAATTTCAACTTTGTTTTGCAAAGTGATTTCAATCTAAAAATGGGGAAGGAATATTACATACTTCTGTTTACCTTGGCCATAAATACGTAAAAGGCATATGCCAGTGTATAATGCCAACTTTTTGCCTTAGTTTCACTTCGATACATTGAAATTTAGCATTCCCACAGTCCTCAGAATCTAATGCCTTTTACTGTGAGGCGCTGCACTTTCAATGGGAAAGGAATAAATGAATAAAACCAGTGGTGAAGAAAGTAGAGAGAGAGAGAGAGAGGAATAAAGCCAGAAGTAGGCATGATCTTCATTCTTCTGAAGGGTGCCACTAACTACAACCTTCAGTCGTTAAACTAAAGAACAAGAATCACTAGTTAGCTGTAAATATTTATATCATGTTGACATTGTCGAGTGTAGTGGTAAAAGTATCAAAATAATAGTCATATAAGATTATGAGTTTTACTTGAAAACAATCGTTTTGCACAAATATTAATNATAATAGTCATATAAGATTATGAGTTTTACTTGAAAACAATCGTTTTGCACAAATATTAATATCAAAGGGCTGCACAGACTGTCCCAACACAAATAGGGACACTAAATATGATTATGACCAAATCTTACGCCAAAAAACTCAATTCATTAGTAATTTGAAGCGTATGGCTTGACAAGTGATAGTATGTATCAAGAGTTTGCGTTGTAACAAGTTCAAAGGGAGTTAGTCCAGTTGATAAAGTCCAAATCAAGAAAGGAAGTCCAATACTATCGAACATAAGATAGCCTGCCATTTTAAGAATCACAGCCCCTTCTGGTTTAGCCCACTCATGGCTTGCAGGCCCAAATGCTATATAACAACTTCCAAGGCTTGGAAATCGCTGCGCTCATGAGCTTAAGCCATGGGGCCTTGGGGAGGCCTGCCATACAATCTTTCCGGTTCATCTATTGATTAATGTCAAACAGGAATAATCTGAATTCCACACGATCTAATGTTTTTTATTTTCAATTTTGTACCCTCAAAAATTTAATTTTTCACATTACACCTTTAAGGTATTAAAAATATTGTAATATGATTCTTCCGTTACCTTTTGTTACTTATTTAGTCAAAACTCACCCCATTGACATTGACGGAATGAATAATAGAAACTAATGAAATAACTATATTACAACACTTTTAATACAGTGAAGGTGCGATGCAAAAAATCTAATATTTAAATGTATAAAGTAAAAATTCTTAAATTTTTTGGGTATAAAGTGCAATTCATCCTTTTTTTTTTTTTTAAATTTTGGTTTTACTATAAGTGGCGAATTTGAGATTTTCGTCCCTAATTGCAAAGAACAAAACATTCTAAATCTACGGAAAAAAGTAACAGAAAACTTTCAAACGTTGTATTTCTCAACTGGTTTGATTGATTAAAATGGTTAGTACATAGGACAATTTATAGGCATTCCCAAATCTCTAATAAAGGTTTCTAAAATAGACCTAAATTCTTAGTCTTAGAAAAGTTAGTAAAAATAAATAAAACATTTATTCAATGAAATTAAGAAAATTGACATTTTTAGGTAGCTAATTACACACTCTAAAATATTCCTAATTAAATTTTAAATTTAAAAAATAATAAAAATAAAACTATAGTAATTACTAATTCTAGTTCAACAATAGAATTTGACTAAGAGAATATGTATTTGTCTTGAATTTTCTATTTGTGGATTATGCTCGTTGATAGATCGTTTGAATCGATNACACACTCTAAAATATTCCTAATTAAAATTTAAATTTAAAAAATAATAAAAATAAAAATATAGTAATTACTAATTCTAGTTCAACAATAGAATTTGACTAAGAGAATATGTCTTTGTCTTGAATTTTCTATTTGTGGATTATGCTCGTTGATAGATCGTTTGAATCGATTAATTAAACAATTGAAAAGAATGTGAACTAAGCCAACTAAATACAAAAAAATAACATGATTCGAGTATGATAATATACTATACGAATGGATTGCACCGTTTCATAATTGAGGCACTCGTTTACTCTCGTTAGTCATGATCTTCCTAGTTTTGATCCTACTCTTCCACGCCACCAGAACCAACTTGACCTTTGGTNCGTTTCATAATTGAGGCACTCGTTTACTCTCGTTAGTCATGCTATCTTCCTAGTTTTGATCCTACTCTTCCACGCCACCAGAACCAACTTGACCTTTGGTGACATTTTTCGCCAAAAACAATTGTCAGATGGTTGCTTGAGATTAGATTGCAAGTGTCAAGCTTCCTTAGGTGGAGTTTGTTTGATTATGTATATCTGATCAGCTGGCAAGAAATCTAGTTGAGAAGAAGGTGAACTAACCAATGCTTCTTCACACTTACCCAACTACATCCCATCCAATTATATGAACAATTCAACAATTTTCTCACTATAAATATAACCCTTGGGAACTTCTTTCCTTCAATTCAAAACAACAAATTCTAATCACATTCAAAGAGCTATCTGTTTTATACATACTTCTGCTTCACGCTTCTGCATAACAATGGCTTCTTTTAACTATTCTTCCATTCTCTCTTTGATCCTAATTTTGTCAAGTATCCAAATGAGCTTTGGAGCTCGCAACCTCTTGCAAACTTCTGCACCAACACTTCCTACATTTCCATCTCTTCCTAAGTCCACATTGCCCCCACTGCCAGCAATGCCAACACTGCCAACAGTCCCGATTCTGCCGAAGCCCACGTTGCCGCCTATGCCGGCCACCCAGATTCCACCGCTGCCCACCATCCCGAAGGTGTCGCTTCCTCCGCTACCAGCCACTTCTCTGCCCACCATCCCTTCAATTCCCACCATTCCGACGACATTCCCTTCGATTCCTTTTCTCTCTCCACCACCACCAACCACTAGTCCTTGAGATGCCAACATTTTCTTCACACCATTGATTAGCCTGGATTTATTATTTCTTCTGAACTACTATCATCATTTAGTACTTTAATTAGCAGTGTCTTTTGATTGTGTAGAGAGTGTTGGGATGTTATGGAACCGCACATGGCTGGTTCTATGTTTTACTTGTGTTTTTGTATTTCATTGGGATTGAGTAAATAAATACTGTATTTTGCATTGTATTCAGGATTTTCCTTGCAATATATTCTGCCTGTTTAAGGAATTTAGATTGAATTAGTTGTAATTGCTTGGATTCTTTCAATGTCAGTGCTTGTTTATGTGACTTTGATTTACTCCACACTGGTGTTAATTACAGTCAAACTATGACCAAACACCTATTACAGTTGCAGGTTTTTTTTAATTGGAGTTTGATGTCCAAACACCTATTATTGTTTGAGTGGCCATTTTNCATTCAGGATTTTCCTTGCAATATATTCTACCTGTTTTTAATGATTTTAGATTGAGTTAGTTGTAATTGCTTGGATTCTTTCAATGTCAGTGCTTGTTTATGTGACTTTGATTTACTCCACACTAGTGTTAATTACAGTCAAACTATGACCAAACACCTATTACAGTTGCAGTTTTTTTTTTTAATTGGAGTTTGATGTCCAAACACCTATTATTGTTTGAGTGGCCATTTTAATAAGCTTCAATTTTTCTCTCTCAATCGATAAATTGAGACATTTACATTAATTTGAATAAAAATTTGACACGCATATATTCATTAAACATAACAAGTCTAAAACCAGTATACAAAATGAGTAAAAGCAAAAGAGAGATAAATAATAAACTTTTGTGACCCATTCAGTTATGTCGTTAACCCCCTTCCCCTTCTCTGGTCGCTTTTTGTGGAATTTTTTAACTCCCTGCGATTTTAACATTAAATTATAAGCACAATGACCCAAATGTTAAGTACGATAACAAAATTATGATACATTTGTTATGAAAGTTACAAAATCATCCAAATTTCTCAAAACCTTACACGAACATGTATGAACCATGAGCCAAAGTTAATAATCATTTAGCTATGATTCTATACCAATTAATATGAAAACAAAATATTAGAGTGCACATAACCAAATTATCTAATTATATAGATAGTAGTGTGAGTCTTTTGTTCTTAAACATGAAATAAACACTCTTTGCCGGACTTACAATTGCCCTAAACTTTTCCACATCACAAAACACTTGCATTTGCACGGAAGCAATTTTATTTAAACTTAATTTATTGACCTAATTATTTGTTATTGTTAGATTGATAGAATGTTCTAGTATTATTTGAGATCCACAATTAATTCAACAATTGTGATAGATCACGCCAACAAATTATATCATAAAATAAGTCAAAATAATATTATTGTCACCCTATCTCTATCACCATATGATTAGTTAATGAGGGCAAGCCACATATGTAAGTTAGTGTTGAGCCCTTGGGGGCAGCGAGGAGGTGCTTGTGGGGTCGATGTGCCTAAATCTCCGATGATGCCTAACAATGCGAAGTGCCTGTTTGTTCTCCCACCCACTTGGGTAGATGTCGGAGCATATTGCGGTGCGTGGCATTATTGGGGCATGCTGCCCTTGTCATGTGCCTACTTGTACCATTTATGGGCTCAACACAAATTGAAGTGGGCAACAGTGGTACACTGACCAAAAAAGAGGATAAAAAAAAAGGTGACCAAATGATGTGACATTATTATAATAGAACAAATTTGAATTTCAAATGTATAATAGTGACACCAGCACCATCATTATGGTAATGCCATATCATTTAATCACTGTTTTTTGTCCAATTTTTTGTCAACATAGCACTAGACTTTAATGAGTTGATGCATGTTAAACCGGAGGATTATCAGAATATAAATAAAATCTCTTAAGTTAAATGACGTGGGTCGCATGCAGAATCGCATAACAAGTGTGTCAAAAGCTTCCATAGGTTGAGTTTGTTTGTTTGGTTACACTTGAAATTTGTAAGAGATATATATAGTTGAGAATAAGGTGTACTAACCAGTGCTTTATCGCCTAAAATATTACAACTATTCAACACTTTCTCACTTTGAATATTACTTAATTAGTATCAGCTTTCTGTCCGTCAACTCAAAAAGCCACATATATGCATCACATCTAACTGTGGATAGTCAAGTTTTTGTTATAGCTAGCAACTCATTTATTAAGTGGATATGATGCTTCAGATAATATATCGTGTTATGTCTAGTTTGTTTTTTGTTTTAATAACGTGTTTGTCTAAAAATTGGATAAAACTAACCAAACCCAACTCATTCATAATCAAGCATACTAAGACTCGTGTTGTGTCGAATTTGTGTCAAATATAAGTTATATTAGGATTTGTATCATATATATCTACATTCTGTTGACCCATGTATCAAGTGGGTCTCACTAGTCAATTTGTTTATGAACCAAACCTATTAAAGTTAAACCACTTTTAATACGTAATTGATGTATTACGTATAGCGGAAAACTAGATGGTAGATCAGGACTGTCGAAAGCAATATTGATCGGGCACAAATTAGTGCTGATTTTTGCTATAATATCCAAAAATTATGAAAGACTGAAGTTCACCATTAATTCAGTAGTTTTTAAGTCAAAAAATAACGTTGACAACACTTTTTTAGTCACTTTTCTATTTTTAGCCATCTTTTTGGAGTATTTTCATAATATTTTGCGCATTTGCTTATTTTTTTTGGTAATTTGAGACCATTAGAGTTTCTTATTTATATTGTGGTGAAAAACATAACCTTTTTTTTTTTTTCTTTTTTTGGTGGGGTGCATGGGGCCAAGGGGTGAAAAACAGACTTACCTTGATTATTTTGAATAAAATTTACAGACAATTTCTCTTGCAGTTCCTTTTTATCTTGATATTCTGAGAAATCAACGAAACTCTAAAAGGTTACGATCTGATATTGTGCTAGATTGACGAATCATGTTGGCAATTGGTTACGTTCTAATTTCTAATTTCTTGTTGGCATATTGTTCCGTAAAGCATCTCTTAGGTTTGAGGTCTGGTTTCTTGTTGGCATATTGTTAGACTCATGACCTTCCAGTTCTCATTTCATTAGATAGATTGCAAGTGTCAAGCTTCGTTAGGTGGAGTTCGTTTGATTATATGTGAACTTGCAAGAGATGGATCTAGTTGAGGGGGTGAACTAACCAGAGCTTATTCCCACTTACCCACCTACATTCCAGAGCAATTCAAACACTTTCTCACTATAAATAACCCTTAGGATCAGCTTCTGTCCTTCAACTCAAAAATCTATACTCTCATAGCACATCAAATAGTACCTATCTCTTTATTCTTCAATGGCTGCTTTTAACCATTGTTCCATTCTGTCTTTGATCCTAATTTTGTCACTTTCATGCTTCCAAGTGAGCCTTGGTGCTCGCAGCCTATTGCAAACTTCTGTACCTACACTGCCTACAATTCCATCTCTCCCTAAGCCCACAGGACTGCCTCCACTCCCATCAATGCCAACACTGCCAACAGTCCCGACTCTGCCAAAACCGACATTGCCACCTTTGCCGACCACCCAGATTCCGCTGCTGCCCACCATGCCCACCGTTCCAAAGGTGTCGCTGCCACCGCTGCCTGCCACTTCACTGCCCACCATCCCCTCAATTCCTACCATTCCGACCACAATCCCTTCAATCCCTACCATTCCGACAACAATTCCTTCAATCCCTTTTCTCTCACCTCCACCATCAAACTAGCCCTTGAGATGCGAACATTTCTTTCACACCATTGATTGGTCAGGATTTGTTGTTTCTTTGGAGCCACTGTCATGGTTTGGTACTACTAGATGTGTCTTTTGATTGTCCTGAGATGAGAGTCTTCGGATATATGAAACCGATCATGGTTTTATGTTTACTTTGTGTTTGTATTTCGTTTGGATTTAGCAAATCCTATGTCTTGTATCCTACTGATCAGGAGTTTCCTTGCATTATATTATTCTTCTCTAAGATATGTTAGATTGAAGTGTGTTGTAATTGATTGGTTTTTCAATAATACAAGCCCCTTTTCTGTTACTTTTTAGTTTATTATCCAAGGTCTTGAGTGTTAATAAAAATTCAAAATATTCTGTTGGCTGTTTAGTTGAAAAGAGATTTGATTGATCAAAATGCGGCTCCTTAAAATAATTGGTTCAACTTAATTGGTCACCCTTGATTCTGTGTAGATTTTACAATCAAGAGAACACTACATCAATTCTTATCAAAAGCAAGGCTTGATTACTCGTGCCACCTTTTTTGGGAGCTTTAATGTGCCCCTTTTTCAGCTTTTCCTCATCCCTCTATACAATATTCGAAATTGTGATATTTGATTCCTTGTGCAAATAGAACTAGACCGAGGTACTTCAATGGTGTTCACTTGCTAAAAGTTGATTCCTAAAGGCGAGAAGAATGGGTCCATGAAGCACAAGATGAAGGCACATCTTATACACAACACAATTTAGGAAAAAAAGAAGCACATGAATGCTCAAAATTAATTCGGTCAGTACTCCATCAATTCCGGGATGTATCGTCAATTAACAGGATAAAACTGGATAATAGCTTCTTTTTAAAAAAAAAAAAAAATTATGAAATTAAAACCAAATTTATTTTGACCGTTGAAATATATACGACCATAGTCCAGTTATAATTATATGCTAATCTATAATTGTGACAAGACAGACGAGGATTCGTTGTGTATAATTTGATTCGTATCATAATTAGGTCATGTTGTGTCAAGAGTAATTAAAATCATATTCAACTCATTTGTAATCGTGCATAGTCATTTTGGATCGTTTAATGTTCCTACTATACTTAAGTCTCGTGTAATTGTGCATACTCGAGCTTTTGTCCAGTATAACTAGCAGACCATTTATTAAATGGGTATAACTGGTCAGACTGATTATATATCATATCATGTTCGGTTTGTATTTTGTTTAAATTGTGTTATCTCGAAATTGGATAAAATTAACCAAATTCAACTCATTCATAATCGTTCTTAGTAAGATTCGTATCATATTGAGTTTGTGTCATATGTAAATCATAATCAAATTTATATTGTATATAACTACATTATGTCGATTCACGCATTAAGTGGGTTTGGCTGGTCAATTCGATTATGAACCCGACCGATTAAAGTTAAACAATCTTCAATACTCATTCTGGACTAAGGAATCATGTTGAAAATTGTCGGGCATATGTTTGTCCGTTTGAGCACCTCTTAGGGTTAAGTTCTAATTTCTTGTTGGCATATTGTTAGACTCATGAGCTTCCAGTTCTCATGGCATCAGACAGATTGCAAGTGTCGAGCTTCCGTAGGTGGAGTTCGTTTGGATTATATTTGAAATTGAAAAGAGATGATCCAGTTGAGAAGGTGAGCTAACCAGAGCTTATTCCCACTTACCCAACCTACATTCTCTCACAATATTAGAACAATTCAAACACTTCTCCCACCATAAATAACCTTCAAGAACTTCGGTCTTCAACAAAGAACAACATATTCTCACAGTTCAAAGAGGTAGCTAGGTAGCTCTGTGTACTTCAATGGCTGCTTTGAACACTTGTTTCACTCTGTCTTTGTTCCTAATTTCCTCCCTTTCAAGCTATGAATATGGCTATGGATACGTTATACAGATATAATACAATAAAAATACAATGATATGATAAAATCTAAAAAAAAAAAAATTATGGGTACGATCAGAATACATCTCTATTGCTAGATGATTAATAAATACCGAGTGAAGATCATCTACTTGTCTCCACTAGTATATCTTAATTGAGATCTTCTCTATTAAATTGTTACTCAACTTCATTTCTATCCATGATTGCTACTGGATGAGTCTAGCCAGTCTTTTGTTTTATTTGTTTTGTTCTTCTTCCCATTGGAAAAAATGGATCGAGATGTAGTATGTTATATTCAGGTCATGTCATTTTTGTATATTTCGTGAACTAGATATTACAATACTAGAGTTTCATTTTCAAAATTATTTGATCCACATCGTATTAAAACTAAATAAAAACCATGTAATCCTATATTAATTTATATAATACTAAATTAATAAAAAAAATGTATATTATCTTTTTACAATATTAATTAAGCAGTTTGGATGTCAGCATTGAGTTACTAATCCAACCCGTTTATTATTTGTTTTAATTGAATGTTTCCCTTTGGAGGTTTCATTGGAGTGAGTCGAAACAAATTATTTTTTTTTTGGCTCTCTTCCTTTTTTTTTTTTTTGGGCTGATTGGGCTCCACCGACTCTTATTGACTTTTCTCCCCTTTTTTTTTCTCTTGGATTGCTTGCTGGGCGCCTGACTTCTCTCTCCCCCCCCCCCCCTTNTTTTTTTTTTCTTTTAGCTTCCTTCCTTGGATGACGCCTACTGGTCAAATGAGAGGGTCTATTGGGCGCCAAGCGTTGGGCGACGCCAAGGCTGTGTGCTAGCTTGGGCGGCGCCAGAAAGAGACTGTGATGGTGCTTCAAGTGATGCTAGGAGGCTGGTTAGGCACCTTGGGCGACGCCAGGAGGCCTTGAGCACTCCTGTGTTTGGGGGACGCTTTGAGTCTTGCTATGGGCGACGCCTCTCTAATGCTTGTTCACTAATTGACCTTATCTCTAATTATAGGCGCCCGGTTGATAGAGCGATGGTGGAGACTCTTGTGCTTTTAGGGTGGTGTCTTCTCCTCCTCCAAAAGGGCGAAGTTTGATGCTCCCAGTACTTTTCGGCCAAGGTCCAATGACCAAGTTGTTTCCTGGGAGCGGGGTCCAGTGGTGCCCCCGCTCCTTCCCAGATTGAGGCTTCTATGTGTATCAGAATTAGTACTTGTACCGCTGTAAGAGTTAAGGCTCCAGTGTAGTTTTTACGAGGACTGTGGCATCACCCTGCTTCTAGTAGTGGCTCGGTTGTAGATGACCCGAGCTTCAATAGTGTGCCTGACAAAAATAATGTTATCTCAACATTAAAATATCTACACATGATTATTTGGAGAGAGGGGTAGGCTATTTGTATGAGAGCAACGTGAGAGCTATGGAAGTCCCGTGAGAGAGCCGCATGAGCTGAGGCCGAGCTACGTATAGTCTCGGGAGATGGCTGCCGTGGCAGAGATTTGCACGTGAGTAGAGTCATAGAGGCCGAGCTACGTACAATCTCAAGAGATGGCTGTTGTGACAGAGACTTACACGTGAGCAGAGTCATAGAGACCGAGCTACGTATAGTCTCAGGAGATGGACTTGTGCAAGAGTAGAGTCATAGAGGCCGAGCTACGTATAGTCTCGGGAGATGGACTTGCGCGAGAGCAGAGTTATAGAGGCCAAGCCACATATAGTCTCCGGAGATGGTTGCCGTGGCAAAGACTTGCGCGAGAGTAGAGTCATAGGCCGAGCTACGTATAGTCTCGGGAGGTGGCCAAGGTGGAGAAGGTGAGACCCCTCGTCTGGAAGGCATCATAGGACTCTCATGATACTTATCGCTTCAGGACTCTCATGTTCTTGAGCCGCCCTTACGAGTTATAGAAAGAATCTCTTTGTATATTGGCATGCCAAGAACTGCGTACATTTGACTATTCTCATATCTTGTATTGATGAAAGTCTTGTATACAAAACTATACTTTTATCCTGTTGGTATGTCTAGCATGAAAGATTAAGCTACAACTATTGTCAAACTATCTTGTTTCTACTTACTGGGCAGGTCGACAGTGGACAGAGGTCGATTGTTGGGGGTTTTGCCTTCCTTAGTTGTCGAGCAAATTATGCAGATTCTGATTCCGAATTAAGGGGTTGATTAGATGGGGTGGAGTTTGTCTTTGGATGGAGATTTTTCCTTGAAGACTGCTTGGGCTGATATTCGGAGTGTGGCTCTAGTTCGGGCTAGGTTTTCTTGTGTCTGGCAGAGGCATATTTTGACTCAGGTCTCCTTCTTTATGTGGTGGTTGTTTCATGGTTTCCTGGCTATAGATGGTGGCTTACAGAGACAGGGTTTTCATGTAGTATCCCGGTGTGTGTGTGTGGTGGGACTGTTGAGACTCTTAGACACCTTTTTTTAGATTGTCCGCTTACAGTTAAGGTGTGGGTTCACTTTTATCGAATGTTTGGAATCAGATCTTGGTTGTTTCAGTCTTCTTATGCTTTAATGCTTCGTTGGCGGCATTGTACATTTTTTGCAGGTCATGTGCAAGTACTATTACTGTGCTTTATTTTGTGGCACCTATGGAAGGCGCGTAATGCTTATAGGTTCAATGGCCGAACTTTTCAAATGCCCGTTGTAGTTCAGATGGTTAAGGCCGATATGCAGTTGATTGGGCTTACTTTTGGGTTTGCTCCGAGTCAGTTGCGTCGGAATAAGTTGGTTAAGTTTGTGAGTTCTCTTAGGGTCTTCGTTCCTCGGCCTCACCCTCTCCGCTTGATTGCTTGGACTCGTCATGTACCTGGTTGCCTGAAGATCAGTGTTGATGGCTGTTCTAAAAGTAATCTAGGGCTGTCTGCGGCAAGGGGTGTTATTCAGGACCACCAGAGTCGGGTTCTCAGGGCTTTTGGCTTGTATGCAGAGATGCAGATTGTTTGTGCTGGGTTGGAGTTGGCCGCAAATTTGGGAGCTTCAGAGTTGGTAGTGGAGTCAAATTCAGCTATAGTGATCTCTTAAGTTTATTATCAGGGTACTGGGTGCGGGGTTTATACTTACTTGCTTGCTCGCATTCGGCTTCTATGTGCTTCTCTCTCGACTCGCGTCTGTCACGTCCTGCGAGAGGCGAATCAAGCTATCGACTTCATGGCTAATTGGGCTTGCTCTTAGCAACTCAATCAACGATTTCTTGATTCTTCATCCCTTCTTGTTGGGATTGTTGGCATTCTCGTCTTGGATGCTCAATAGACTCATCACATTCGTCGGTGAGTTTTTATTTTCATGTTTTCAGTTAGTTCTGTGGGAAGTCCCCACTTTGTTTTCATGTTTTTTGGTGGTGAGTCACCACCTTGCTTTTGTTTTGATCCTCCCACTCTGTACTTCTGGAAGTTTGGTTCTTTGTCCTCCTCCCTTCTACTTTTTTCCTTTTAGTTATATATACAGGTAGGGGTCCTGCCAAACCCCCCCACCCACACTGGGTGGCTTTGAAGAAAAAAAAAACAATTGTCAAACTAGCTAAGAGCTCCATTAATAAATTATTGTTTGGTAACATATCATGTAGAAATATAAATACAAATACACACGCACCTGTAAATAAGTGTATTATTTCTACACTATGATTCATCTAAATCATTTTTTGTGAAATTATAATCAAAATGATTATTTTTATGACGCAGTTGCTTATTTTCTTTAAAAAAAATTACTTAAAAAATGCTATCGATGTATATAGTTATTTTGTTTAGCTAATCAAGTCCAATCTAGCAATGACGAGATTAAATTAGGGTTTTTTAGGTGTGGGTACAATTTTTAATACTTATTTATCCAAAAGTGTATGGATAGATGGTTTATTCTTTTAAGTACATTTTTTGTTAAACTTTTTATGTTTAGGTACAAAATTCAAATGAAGTGAAATATTTTTTACTTAAACACCCTTTCTTATTTTATGCAATCATGATTGACAGTTATTTTAGGAAACAAATATTTAAAGATTACATATTTGTTATTTTTTTAATTTTTGAATTTTGAATGAGCAAGTTTGAGAGAGATTTATGGATATATTGACAGTTATTTTAGGAAACAAATATGTAATCTTTACATATTTGTTATCTTTATTTTTTTGAATCAAACGTATGTATTCTAATTGATAGTCTTCTTCAACCTTATTCTTCTTCAACGTCTATTTATTTTTTTGGCGGTGATTTTCTTTGAAAAAGGAATTGAAAATACCAAACATCGTCATCGGATTGAAGGTGAGTTGTTAATAATTATGTTTCTTCCTTTTTCGGTAATTTTTTTTTTGTTGGGATTTTTCCATGTTCGATTTTTGTTGTATGGTCGTTTATGGAGGAGTTCCAAACTGGTTTTTAATTCAAATGGGTGTAACTGGTTGGTCGATTATAAAAAAGTAAAAAATTGATTTTCTATTCAAATGGGTGTAACTAGTTGTCAGGAGTGTAACTATTTTTGCTGTACACAAAATAATTATATTTTTTATACTATTCGATCAATGTTTTTTTTTGGAAATTAATATGTTGAATTTTTCTGTATGTTTTGGTCGTTGTTGGGATGAATGGAAAAAAACTGGTTTAGGTTTAATGGTTGTAATTGTTTTTAAAAGTTTTTTTAAAAAAATGCTTTTAAAAAATTGATTTGGATCTTATATTTTGGAAGATCCTGTTATTTTCTATTTTTTTTTGTTTTATGTTTTTTTTACCAGTAAGTAGATAATTATTGAATTGTTTTGTATTAATGTTGTACATAATTGTTTCGTGTAACTGTTGTTCTTTTCCTTTTTGAATTGATATAATGTAATTTGTTTTTTTAATGTCTTAATCAGGAATGGATGAAATGGTGTTGCTTGTATGCAAATATGATGTTAAAACTTTTATTATCAGATGTTCTATTCATGTAACATTCGATTTCATTTATAGTAGACTTTGTGAAAAATGAGAGGACTTAGGGAATTTGTCTGTCATCATGTCTTATTCTATACCAGGTCACCCAAATGTTGTTTGCAAAATGATGAAGACTTTGCGTAATATGTTTGACATAATGCATTTGATAAATGTCAATCATATTGAGGGAATGGTAACTGGGCAAGATAAAGAGGCATCTTTGATACCCCTTATAGCAGGTCTTTTTTTTTAAGTTTCTTTATTCGTCATGACCTGTTTAATCCATCAACTATAATGGGTTATCAAACAATAATAAATGGTGTACCTATATAAACATAACCATTATTTCACACATTGGTAACTGTTTTAATTCGTCAGAGTGGGATTCATTCAATTTTTTAATGAACATTGTAATTTAATTGCTCATAGTAACTATTTTTAGTTAAAAGTAGAGCTTGTTACAGCCCCAATAGCTTTCAGCTACAAAGATCTCAAATCAAGCACTGTTTACAGAATCTGAGTCAATTTGGACTTCATATGCAATCAAAATATATCAGGAGAATAGTTTCGAAACACATATAAACCCATTAATTTGTGAATATGCACTGTCTAAATGTGAAACTCTAATAGTTACTTCAATCAGTTACATACATATTTTTAGTTAATGGAGAAGAATAGTTACGCAACACAATCAAACCCAAAAAATAGAAGAAAATCCATCAATTTATGCCTGACTAGCTAATGCATCAGCTACACAAATTGATCCCCTGTAACCATGTTGTAGATGAAAGGCAATCTTGCAAAGTAGCTGCACAATTTGATCAAGGATACCCATATAAAGCCAAGAACATCTCACCTTAACTCTCACAGTATTCACTAGAATCAGAGAATTTGAGTCAATTTGGATGCCATATCCAGTCAAAATATAATATGAATAGTTTCGAAACACATTTAAACCTATTAATTTTTGAATATGCATTGTCTAAATGTGAAGCTCAAATAGTTATTTCAATCAGTTATGAACCTATTTTTAGTAAACTAAATAGTTGATGGATCAATAAAATCTCTAATGACATACTTGTAAGAATTAATTCCTTAAAATCAGGAAAATAATAACGCAACACAATCAAACCCATTAAATTTTGATTTAAAACAATATATATTTGAAAGACAAATAGTTACTTAAATCAGTTACAAAATTATTTGAGTTTTAAAAAACAAGTATAAATAAAGTTTTGATAACGACAGACTTGCAAGAATTCAATCCTTAACATCAGGAGAATAGTTACGGTGCATAATTAAACTCATTAAAGTTTTGAATATGAACTGTATACATTTGAATCTCAAATAGTTATTTAAAACAGTTACATAACAATTTTCATATAATTTCATATAAATATGCTAAAATAAATTTGCAAATTCATAATATAATTTCACATAATTAGGGTTTTACGATTTTGTATTTTTTCTGAATCAACTTACACAGTTTATGAACAAAAAAAAACTAACTAAACAATTAATGAAACCCCCCCCCCCAAAAAAAAATAGAATGTCACCTCAATTTTTTGTTGAAGAAGTGCCGAAGAAGATGAACTGTTTCTGGATGATGTCGGCGAAGATGAACAGTTGGAATACTCTTTGGTCGTTCAATATTCAACAGGATGTTGAAGGATGATGTTGCCGAAGAATGAGGATGTGGAAGTGTAACACTCCGCATTTTATTTTATATATATGCATATAGATATATATTAAATAATTGTTGTAAAATGGGGATAGGTGTAGCGATGTGTGTTTGAATTTGGTAGATTAGAAATGGAAAAAAGGATGAAATAGTGAACAGTGCACGTGAACTGTGCATTGGCTGCAACTTCAAGCCCAATTTAGACCTTGATGCAATCAATATCTCTTAAAACTCAAAACATGAAAGTTGTAGAGTTCTTTCTTAGCTTTCCATATCATCTTGAATCATCTCAATCGGAGCTCGGATGAGAGAGTTATGCCCCGAAAACGAAGTAATATCGAAGCAGCCCATGAATAGTAAAGGAAAAACAAATCGGGATTTCTGTGTTTAAAAACACAGATTTCAACCTTTACTCTCATTTCTCTCATTCCACTTTCAACCCACTTCTCTTAGGACTCTAGAGGAAGAGAGAAGGATAAAACACAAGATCAAGAAGAGATCTATACTTCAAAGAAGATCAAATCTTCATCTTCTTCACACTAAACCTAGGTTTTTAAGAACATTGAGGTAGGGTTTTCTTCTATCCTTGTCCATTGATGTTAGGGTTATTATACATGTAGAATTTGGCTCTTAATAGTACATATTTGTTATGGGTTCCTTGTTCCTTGGTATGTTTACAAACATTCCCATGATTTGAACAAAATGATGGTTGGAAATCCATCAAACTCTAGTTTTTGGGGGAAATATGGATTTTTCTCTATATCTTCACATCATCTTGATTTCGAAAATTCTAGAACTTTGTGTTGGGTAGTAAAATGATTGTATTGATGATCTCATGCTTATTTCCTTTAAACTTGTCTCTTGTTATATGATTTGCGAAATGGGTATATTTTCTTAAATTGTTCTATTATGTATCTTGCTTGTGAAAATTTGGGGAAACATCATGGAATTTGCTTGTATATGAGGTTGAGTAT